>JACEIK010015587.1:0-18431 GCA_018107945.1 Datura stramonium | reverse complement strand
TACTAGTGTTGATTATAGAGATTTCAGTTTTTTAAACTAAATCTAAGTGATGATCACAAATACTCGTCCAGAGTTAAGGCCTAACAATCATGAAATGCTACAATTCACAAAGGTTCAAGTATATAAATTTTAGTTGTTTCTCACAGAGTTAATATGCAGTGTTCATGATCTCTCGAGCCTCTAAACACAAAAAACTAGTTTGACACCTACATCGTTGAGCGGTGATGTGACATCCTAATTTGTGAGCATTTAACACTGTGGATGTGCTCTATGGGGTTTATGCCCTTGATTATGGACTTTCACACCTCTAATAATTTAACGTATCTTAGATTCACAACTACTTCTATGAACGATAATGTGACAATTCTAAGTTAGTATCTAGCTATCGTCCCATATTAGTAACCAAGCAAGGAGAGTTAGGTATAATTATTATCCTAACCGTGAATCCTATCATAAAGACAAGAATTTGCTCCCTGTATTCTTTCGTTCTAGCCTAGGGTTACTCTTTTGAGCTTTTGCCTAAGTTTAACGAGTTCGTTTTCATGGTGATCAAGTATAAAAACAACAATTATTAAGAATTCCAGACAGAACAACAATTAAAACTCAAACAAAAGATGAAAATCAAGAAATTACATTCATATCATGTGGCCTCAACCCTAGAGGAAAGGTTTTAGCCACTCAGGTTCATACAATTACTTAAAAACATGTTTAAAGTAAAATACTTACAAAAATGGTAAAAGAGAATGAAAGTTTTTGAACCCTAGGTAGAGATTCCTTTGTTCTCCCTTCGCTCCTTTCCGTCTCTCCAAAAATATTTCATGATAATGAAATTAGAAGCTAAGGGTTCAATTTATAATATGTTGGAAAAATGCAAAATTTGGTCTGTAGTTAAACAACTCCGTATCACGTTGTCGCGGAGATTTGCCTCCGTGAAACACTTGCTATCATGGAGATTTGCCTCCGTGACATTCTGCTATCGCGGATGCTCACTGTTTGGCAGCCCCTGATCATATAAATTAATCCTTTGCTCCGTGGCACGTTGTTGAATGCCCCAATGCTTCTCCGTGGCACAAAGTTGACTCCAAATGTCCTTTTTAGCTTGTGTCATCATCCATAATTCGTTCCTTAACATTTATCTTCAAGATTAGGACCATTATCTTCACATTGATATCCATACATTGGCAATTTCAACATACAAACAAAGGGCTAATCACATTGGTTAGTGTATGGACTTAAATATTCAAAATCACATGAGAATATAATCAATTAAATTGACAAACATGACTAAATCATGATATAAAGTAGAACTTGGAAACGTAATTATGCCCAAGATCAAGTCCTCATCTTGCGAAGGACGTTCTTATTAGTTGTACGTCGTATTTTCAGCCTTTAGATTCTAGTGAGTTAGTATGAGTCTTGTCCCATTAACTGATCAGTGTTAGAGGCTTTTCGAACATAATTTTTGTTTCAACTTTTGGTTCATGTATGTAATCAGTTGTTATGTCTAGTTAGACTCCTTTGGATCGAGCCCAAGCCTCATATCACGATATAGCCACGTCACACAATCTTAATGCCGCCAGCTCTATTCCTTCTATCACTGTGGCCTGCATCACCTTCAATACTCAGTATGTCTTATAAATAATGTCCTGGGGGTCATCACTCGGGTTTGATCGGGTAAACACTGTAGGGCTCAAACCCAAGAACTCACGGGCTTTGGAACTCTCAACCATATGAAATCTATGTTCTTTCATCATCTCCAACTCTCACTCCTATGCAATATAAAGACGAGCTATCAGCTAAACATCTCCCTCAAGACCCAATCATTTTGGAACAACCAGAGGTCCACAGCCGTGGGAGGGTCTACCACTCTATCACCCTCGGTACTGCTAGTCCAGGACAAGCTGAACATCTATCTTCCACTGCTCTAGATGGGGCTAGAGGAACTATAATACCTGGGGTAGGAGACTCACTCAAAGCCTCTGACCTGTCCCCTTGATCCACAATAGGGCGACTAGTACCTTACTCCTGTGGTGGTGAAAATAAGACGCATAGTCATCTTCCTCATCACAGGTACATTTTGAAATAATAACACAATTTAGATATCGCAATACTTATGACCCCACTATATAGAATGAACTATTAGTAAAAGAACTGAAATGACTCCTAGATGTCCTGTAGCCTCCTGATTATAAATATGGTACACAACATACCCATAAGAAAGACTATACTGGACACGACTTTGTGAACTCCCCGGGACACAACTTTACTCTGATACAAAGTTTGTCATTCCCTAAAACTAGAGAAGGGCGTAGCTGGCACTCAATCCTAAAATAAATGAGAAACTAGCAATATAACATCTATATTGATAATGTTGAGGCCAACTAGGCCACCTGCTGAAGTCAATTAAAATAGATATTGGACCCATGAGGTCTCCACAATAACAATTAAACAATTGAAAAACTTACAACGTTACACAAAACTAAACTGCATAACAAGAGGCTAATAAGGCCACACAACCAAAACAACTATACAACTAGTCCACACAAGCCTCTAAGTGTAGGTAACTGAAATGCATGGGTCAAGGCCCCAACCTACCCAATTGTACATAACTCAAACAGTTAAAATTGAAACATAGCTCCTAGAACAAAGGAGAATACAACCATTCTGCTAAGATCAGGCGCCTTTTGCAACTATCGATCCAAGCCTCTGCCTGTACTTGCAGCATGATTGCAGGAAGGGGGTCCCTAGGCAAAGGGGTGTCAGTACGAATAAAATGTACTGATATGTAAGGCTGAAACAATAAGCGTAGATATATCCAAGACACTAAAAACCAAAATATGGAATGGATACAACTTGTGTCTTTGGAAGGTGATATCTAAACAATATAGATACATCATAAAAATACAATCAAGTAAGAACATATACAGGTCACACTGAATTATCCATAAGCTATACTATCCCTAATAAAATAAAAATGACCTAGTTTGGTCAATCAATACTCCCATGCTGAGATGGCCATCTTGGAGGTATCATAACTGAAGGGACATCTGCCCACCTAACATAACTACATCGGTGGTAAGGTCATAGTCTCATATTATAAGGACAACTACCACCTAATATAACTCCATCGGTGGTAAGGTCACAAGTCTCATATATCAAATATGCCAAAGGACAACTGCCCATTGGATGTACCAGGTCAGTGGTAAGGTCATAATCTCATATCTGGAGCCAATTCTGAATAGGCCTCTTTCATAATTCATAGCTGAACATAAAAATATATATCACACAAACCTTTCTAATAACACATAGATTCTTATACTCAATGACTTTCATAGTTATAAGAAATTTTGGACGACATAAGAAATTCAACAAGCTCCACAGGCAACACTTAGGCCTATTTTGGATTTGGGAACTCGATAACTTGACGTTTAGCTTATGGGAGAGGAATCACGGTTATCTGCCATTACACTGAAATACCTAAAAACATATGCAAGAACTAAAGGACAACCACGATAAGGCATTTTCACTTCAACAAGATCATTTACCATTACTTGCTTGTGACATCTTTACTTAGCTTAAACTATTTTACACGTCATCATGTTGGCTCTTTCACCAATTTCACCTAGTAACTAGAACTTTAAACACATTTAACATCATATATATAGAGCATACAGTAAAGGATTATCTCATGGTATCCACAATAAGGGGACTTCAAAATCAATTTATACCTATGACATAATTGGAAGTAACACGTATTTCTACTCACATTTACTTGTCCTAAACAAGTTTAATGATTCAAGCTCAATGTCATGAACTTTTGTGCCTTAAGATAGAATTATACTTGCTTCAATATGAGTGTGAAGAGACAGGAATATTGGCCCCTTTTGGCAGTTTATATTTGTGCTTGAACAACAAGGATAGGACGCCTTAACATACCTTCTCCCGACTAGCTTTCTTTAGCCGACTTTACTCTTCACAACCAGCCTTCAACCTCCTTAAATATTTTGAATTAATAGGCAAGGAAAAATCCTTACTTACACCAAAATGTGCAGCCAAAACAATTCCACAACCGGCAGCCACAATGACAACAACAACAACAGTAGTCATTTTCCATACATGTTTTCATCAATTTTTTAGGGGGAAAAAGAAGAGGAGAATTATGTAGCTTATCCTACAGTTCATATCTACAATATGAAGTATATTCCCATCCATAAATACTTCTCGAAGTCCTAGGGAAATGAGAAAGAACTTAGCCAAAAACATCCGAGCTACCAATTTTCCAGCTTTTTTAGCTTGCAATTTGATGAATTTAAAGGGGTAAAATCCTTACCTTCCTTATTGACTTCAATCCCTATTAGAAGGGGAGCATAGAGGAAGTTCACACAGCTTCAAAAACACAGAAACTTACCCCAAACTAGCTTCCAAAACGAGCTCCAAATAGCCACCAACACACCTTGCACACTTGGAACCAACTCCCTCTCCTAGTATTGAAATTTGGTTGAGTTCTTCTTGGTGTTTTCTCCTTTCTCCTCCTTGAATTAGATTATAGAAGCTAGAGAGAATTTATGTGTAAACTATCCATTCATGTTCGGGAAAGATTGACAGTGATTCCATAATAGAATACATAAAATATAAAGGGGTGGGGCGGTGGCCGTTTTTAGCATTATGGCCATGTTATTGCTTGAAAATGTCCCCGTAAAATGACTCTAAATTTTTACTCCAAACTCCAATGGATGAGCAGTTTGATGTTCTACAAACTTGACTAAAAGACCTTTAATTTGATAGTTGTAGGATATCTAACTTATTATTGATTGAGAGATTTGGCCATTTAAAATTGAACCTTACTTATATACTTCACATACTCTTCTCTTTTACCTTCATACATGTTTTCCTCCTTACCTACAACCAATATACAGCCTGTACTTCCCTTAACATAACATATAAATATCAAATAATCACCAAAAATTTTATAGGGTGTAACACCTTTGTAATACATAACTGTAAGTGAACATATATAACATGTAAAGATAGCAAATTAAACTTAAATTCGTGTATTCAAGACTCATATAAATCATAAGGAAGTGTGGATGACACATGAGTTTCAACAAGATTTATAGATCATGTTAAAAGGGATATTAGAGATCAAAGACCTGCTAGCTTATCGATCGGCTCAATGAAAAGGGATTATGAGGTCTCCTGTTTGTCTCACATATTTTGTAACATAAACATAAGATAATGGACAACCATAATAAGGAAGTTCTAGTTCAATAAGCTCATTTATCTTTAATTGATCGCAACCTCAATCCTTAGCTTAGATTTGCTTAGCTATCGTGGTTTATCTTTTCTTACTAAATTCTCCCAGAGACCAGCATGCCAACACATTTAAAATCACATATGTAATATGATGCAAAGGACCATACCACAATTCCCACATTGAGGGGTCTCGAGACTCAATATATAGCTACGACAATCGTAATACGACAACAAATGTAAGTAAAATATTTTTGCTTCACATTTACTTATTCCTATCCACTGTTTCCATCTCAAACTTAATGACAAGCATTTCTAATTACTTGGAAAGAATCACACATATCCAAATATTATTTAATAATGTAGAAGTATAGGTCCTTTGAACGGTACAAAATTGTGCTTGAAAAATAAGAGGAATGAGACCTTTACATACCTTGTTTTTTTGTGTTCTTCTAGCCAAATTCTATTCAATAGTTAGACACCGAAAACCCCACGAACATCCTAGTTCATAATTCATGAAATGATCCTTGACTTAGATATATAATCCCATCCATAAAACATGACCAAAACATACCACAAAACAGCCACAAACTCAACAACATTCGTCAACATTCATCATTTTATATGCTTGAAGTACCTCAAACTTGAGAGGATTCAAAATAGAGTTTCACTTACTTTCTTGATGATTAACTCCAACTAATATGGAGTTTAAATACTCTAGTTCTTTGCCTTAATTAAAAACCAAGGTTGCTGCACCAACACCTCCAAAATAGGCAGCCACACATCACAAGAAACCAACAATTTCAACAATTTGCTATGACTTATTTTTACACAATCTTAAGGGTAAAATGAAAGTAGGAGATAACCTTAATTACCTTACTCAATACCTATTACCAAAGGAGCATATATTTGGATCCAACATAGTGGCAACAACCACAAAAAATAGGCAGCTACTGCACCTCAAACATCACACAGAAATACATATCATACCATACTTCATTTTCTTATTTTACTTGCTAGTTTGAGTGACTAAAACAAGTAGAAATACTTACCTTTATCTGGTGATTAACTCTTGAAAATATAAAGTATCTTATTATCAAAGTTTTCTCCATAAAATGTAGCAACCACTGCCCAAAAAGGCAACAAAATGCATTCACAAGATCACACACAACTTGCAAAGACTAGCCAACTTACCTTGTGTTCTTTCTTGTGATTGATGGAGTTTTTAACTTGATTTCCCTTGTGTTTTTCTCAAAAATATAGAGAGAACATAGGGGTTCCAACACTTAGTGAAATCTGGAAGTATCACGAAAGTGATCCAACAAGTCAATAAAAAGATACTAGTTTGACCCGCTAGGTCATCATGCTCGCGTCATCACGCCATGGTGTGCGGTAAAATACACATAACGTTTTTCTTTGAACTCTGATTGACGAGCAGTTTGCTCTTTTGAAAACTAAACTCAAAGACCTTTTATTTAATAGGTTTTAGAACTTCTGGCATATTATATATTGGTAGATATGATCATTCTAAATTAGACATATATGAGACATGTAAAAAAATATTTTCTCATAATGAAGCGTGAGATCAAATTTTTTTACCAAGCTCCCTTTGTCTTTAAACTTCAATCTAATCCTTTAATCAACTGCATATATCCATTCCATGATTTAATTTCCCATTTGGAATTATGTTCTCCCAACACTTTTAAACATCAATTTCTTTTTTGTTTTTTGATGGTCTAACGTCCCCCCTTCCCTAGAAATATTCGTCCTCGAATGAGGGTTAGCTTCCCTTAGCATTGCTTTAGAGTACTTAATAGTAAGTTAAAAGAATAAAACATCAAATGCATACCTCGGTATCATACTGATGACGTCCAAATGCACTCCTCACAAGAAGAAAGTGTAAATAGTCATTGAAATATATTTACCCAACTCGTTAATCGGGGTCAAATCTACAAGGAATAGAGATTTGATGGAACAAAAATTGTCTATCGAATTAAAATGAGTCACATTATTGTCTTAAAAATGGAAAAGTAAATATTGGTGATTGATAATGGTCAAACTCACACTTTCTGGTGAAGTATGAAGTAGCACTGTCAATAAAGAACCCGATTAAGAGGTTGGGGTCGAACCCACAAGGAATAGGGTAAGATCTAGACAAATGTAGATAATTAACCTTGTTGGTGAGTTATCTCCAAATTGGGGTTTTTAAGTAAAACAATATTAAAGAAAAGATTATAATTGTGATTTAAAAAAGATTTGTAACTAACAAGGATAAGTGTTTCCCATGGGTTAATAGATACTTTGGTATACACACGTGATCAATCCTAATGCTTACTTGTAGAAGTAATAACTATGTTTCATCCAAACAACTGGTTCGTCCCTGTTGGATGACTATACTCAATCACCGGGTTAGGTCTCATGAGAGATTTCAAACTATTATCAATAAGTTCCAAATTTAACTATCCTGCGACCACAACTCAAGTTAATACAATGATCATAAAGACCAACGCTTTGTTTTAATTCCCTTTTCCTAATCTCTACTTCTCAAGGTTCAAGCACGCAAAGAATTCGGGAAAGTCCTAACATTTTACATTGTTAAGAAACGTTAAAGATGAAGAGAATATAATACAAGCGTTTTAGCATTAGTTTCGAATCACTTTTTTGTACCCCTATTTTGTTAATCCACCATGGTTTCCACAAGCGCTAATTGTGGATGTTTTAGCCTCTCATGGTTGTAAGATTACAATTTGCATTCATTGACAAATACATAATTAAATACATACGCAATAGTTTGAAGAAAACCAGATTTGAATATCGAAGAACAATCTTAAGAACAATGGATGAAATTAAGAATTTGATCCAAAGAGTTGCTCTCCAAAACTTGATAAAAATTAACAAAAATATTCTTCACATGTCTACTACTTTGTTTCTATGTTCTCTGACTAAAATAAAACATAACAACTATTTATACAAACATTAGAAACCTTTTCCTAAGCTAACGGAGAATTTTTCATATCTGGCGTCGACTGTGTCACGACTGAACGTACGATCCGTAGCAGGATTGTATACTTGCTTCTCATACGTCCTTGGCTGCTGAAAATTTTTCTAAGTGTTGGTAGGCTGGTACGACCCGTACCACAGTCCTACGAGTCGTATAATGCATCCGGGGCTTGGCCCTGAGAACTCTTCCATATTCTGAAGTTTTCCAGGAGTGTTGTGGTGAGCCTCGTACGTTTCTTCTATGTCTCCTACTGTTTGTTGTGTCTGAAGTTCTGCCAAGTCTTGGAGAATCTTGTGAATCTCACCATGGCTCATGGTACAGGTCGTATGTTCGTGCTACGATCCGTGAGTCCATCCGTACCAAGAGACTGCCTTTGTGCAATTTTCTATGAACAATTCTACGACTCCAGTTACTGCTCGTATTGAGAGTCGTACGTTGCCTTCCTCTTTATCCAGCCTTCTGACTTTCACCACAATTCTCAGTATAGCTGGTACAATCAAGGTACGACTCGTACTGAGACGTGTACTTGGCTGATTTTCTGCATTTTTAGGTTTTTTTTGCACATTTTTCCTCCAACACTTTTTTTTCCTGAAATCAAAGTAAAACTGCCTCATATTCATATAAATATACCAAAGTCCAAGCTATTTTCTCAATTTTAAGCATCGAAAGTGCTGTAAAATTACAGCACATCAACACTCTCAACTTAAAACTTTTGCATGTCCTCAGGCAAAGAACACAAAAACTAAACACGATGCTTAACTAGAAAATAAACCTAGTATACTACAACCAACAAACAACCAACACTTGTACTATAAACTCATACAACTATCGACCCTTTTTCCTTTAACCAAATCAGCACATGTACATCAACTAACCACAAAACATGATAAACAAGTGTCAAGATATGTCATCTAGCTATTAACAGATGGTCAAGTAATCACCAATGCTTTTTACACAGACACTTGGTAGAATTGAACACAAACCATGTACTCTCATAACAAATGAAGTCCCCCACTCCCAAATATAGTAAAATATGAAACACGGGACTAAACAAGTAAGAATATTACTCACACAAAGAAGTTTCAAATACGGTATATCGGACACCATAGGCATGCTCTTATTTTCTCTACTATGGTTTGCCAGATGGTCAGCTAGGATCACTACAGGACTTGTTTTGGCTTGTAATGTAGGCTTTTGGGCTTGGTGTGATAGAGATGGAATCTTGTAAGTAACTAAATCCCTCCTTGGCACTACATACATGTGGCTCCATTCTTTTTTCACTTTTTCACCCTTTTTTTCTTCTTTCCACTTTTTCCTCCTTTTCACCCTTTTTTATGCATTTGAATGAGTGTGGTGTGTTTCTTCAAATTTTTCATGCATCATTCTCTTTTTGTATTTCCTTTTTCAATTTTTCATTCTTTTTCTTTTTATATTGTCACACTACACCTCATTTTTCACCTTTTTCTTTTCTCTTCCTTTTTCACCTTCCCAATTTTTATGCACCCTACTCTAGCTACCCTCAACTTAGGAATTTTGCCTGTGTTGAGGTTCACAATGTCTAATGAAGGACCAGGGACAAAATAGGTTCATTATAAAAATGAGTATGGTTAATTGGTTAATCAAAGAAAAATGGTTCATTTAAGCCTCAAAATAGAGATCAAGGGAATTAAATTAATTTGGTAGGGTCCTTTCAACTAATAATGGGCTGAACAAAAATGACCTAATGATTCTTTTCTAATCAACCATCCTAAAACCTATGTAAAGACTAACAAGGAAATTTGTAGATCCTCTACACAACATTGAACTAGGTATCAGACCTCACTCACTCATAGTACATGTCTTTCATTCACTCTACCTATCCGATTTATACATGGATTAACAGAAACTTTTCATGCCAATATACTAAAAGAGATAAAAAGATCCACATAAATCATGCTTGCAATTACAAACACACAACTAATAATAAAAAAATTTTAAACAGGGTCAATTTTTACAAATCCAAAAAACTAGTGTATTTTTTTGGCAGAGTACTCCTATGCTACTTTCTAATTAAAAAAATCACAAAAAAAATCTTAAACATGTCGGTTCTACTAGATAGAATGCTCTAAGGAAAAGAAACCCGGCAAGGAAAGCCCTCGGATGAATCAAAAAATCCAAAAATACAAGTATACCCGCTCCCTTTTTAAAACGCATGCTTCGTCCCCGAAGCATAGAATGTAAAGAAGAGGGAAGGGAACATACCTGCGGCTACTCCGAATTCACCATCCATGGGTTGTACGCTTGATTTAACGTCGCGGCACGACATATCTTTCGTGATTTTTCAGGCATCATCAAGGTACACCGCCTCGATTCCTCTTATTTCCTCTGTCTCTCCCAGATATGGTTTTATTCTTTGCATATTCACCTTGATGATTTTTCCATATTTGTTTTCAACCTCCACTGCAATGTATGGGGACACATTCACCACTCTGTAAAGTCTCATCCACCTAGATTTCAATTTTCCAGTATGCAAACGGAGCCTTGAGTTGAACAGTAGGACCAAATCGCCAGTGTTAAACTCCCTTTTTTCAATCTTCCTATCATGATAAATCCTTATTCTTTCTTTATAAATGGACGCACTCTCATAATCTCTAAGTCAAAATTCATCCAACTCATTGAGCTGGTCAAGTCCCAACTTGACTGCTTCATTCCAGTTTAAGTTCATCTTTTTCAGAGCCCATAATGCCTTATGCCCTAATTCAACCGGCAGATGACATGATTTGGCATAAACCAGTTGATGTGGAGATGAACCAATGGGGGTCTTATAAGCTGTTCGATATGCCCACAACGCATCATTAAGCTTCCTAGACCAATCTATCGGATTAGTATTCACTATTTTGGAAAGAATGGTCTTCATCTCCCTGTTTGAAACTTCCACCTTCCCAATTGACTGAGGATGGTAAGTTGTTGCCACCTTATGCTTGACGCCATATTTCTCCAACAGGGTTCTAAATAGACGACTACAAAAGTGTGATCCACCATCACTGTTGAATGCTCTAGGAATACCAAATCTAGCGAATATGTGCTTTCGCAGAAATGCTGTGACACTTTTTCCTTCAGTGTTAGGTAGTGCAATAGCCTCCACCCATTTGGAGACATAATACACTCCCACCAAGATGTATTTCATCCTAAATGAGCTAACAAATGAGCCCATGAAGTATATACCCCATACATCAAATAACTCAACCTCCAGAATAGCGGTCAATAGTAACTCAAGCTTGCGAGTATTGCCACTCTGTCTTTGACATTGATCACATGCATTGGCATAATCATAGTCATCTTGATGAATAGAGGGCCAGTTCGGATATGCAGATCGGATACCACTATAATGACCCCCAATTAGGGGTGATGACAAGCCTCCAGATTGCTCAACATTTCCACCTCTAGCACACACCTATGAATGATCCCATCTGGAAAAATGTGAAATAAGTATGGTTCATCCTAGTAGTATCTTCGGGAAACAAATAAGAACTTCTTTTGTGGGGGAGTCATGTCTACTGGGATCATGTTACTGACAAAATAATTTACAAAGTCAGCGAACCAGGAACAAGTCCTGGGATGCAACTAGAACCTACTCATCTGTAAAAGCGTCATTGATATCAATCTCATCTCTTTCCCTACCCTCAGAAACTAATATGGATAAGTGATTAGCTACCTGATCTTCTATTCCTTTTCGGTCTTTCACCTCAAACTCGAATTCTTGAAGAAACAACACCTACTAATCAACATAGGTTTAGCATCCTTTTTAGACATCAGGTATCTTAGAGCGACATGGTTTGTATGGACGATCACCTTAATTCCAGGAAAATATGCTCGAAATTTCTCGAATGAAAAGAATACTGCTAGAAGCTCCTGTTCTATGACAGTGTAGTTCTTTTGGGTGGTGTTGAGTGTTTTACTAGCGTAATAGATAGGATGGAAAATATTTTCTCTCTGTTGGCCTAAGACAGCATCGAGAGAAACCACACTAGCATCACACATTACTTCAAACAGAAGAGACCAATCTGGAGCTATGATAGTAGGAGCAATGGTGAGTTTCTCTTTTAAGCACTCAAAGTCCTTTAGACATGCCTCATCAAATATGAACTTCACCTCCTTCTCAAACCATTTTCACAATGGTTGTGCAATCTTTGGAAAGTCCTTAATGAACCTCCTATAGAATCCTGCATTCCCTAAAAAGCTTCTGACCTCTTTTACAGAAATGGGTGGTGGCAATCCTACTATAACTTCAATTTTCGCCTTGTCCACCTCGATCCCCTTTCTAGAGATTTTGTGACCCAGCACTATTCCTTCCTTGACCATATAATGACATATTTCCCAATTTAGGACCAGATTAGTTTCTTCGCATCTGTTCAACACTTTGACCAATGTTTGAGGCAAGATTCGAATGAGTCACCCACAACGGAGAATTAATCTATGAATACCTCGATGGTGTCCTCTACCATATCTGAGAATATTGACATCATGCAGTGCTGAAATGTGGTCGGTGTGTTGCACAATCCAAAAGGCATTCTCCTGAAAGAAATGTTCCATACATATAGGTGAAGGTAGTCTTTTCTTGATCTTCCAGGGCTATAGAGATCTTATTGTACCCCGAGTAGCCATTAAGAAAACAGTACCAGCCTCTACCTACCAATCTATCAAGAATCTGATCCATGAATGGAATTGGTAAGTGGTCCTTTTAGGTCCAGTGGTTGAGCTTCCTGTATTCCATGCACACACACCATCTTTTGACTGTTCTTGTCGGTATCAGTTCATTCTTCTCATTAGGTACCACTGAGATCCCACCTTTCTTTGGCACACACTGTACTAGACTTACCCACTTTCTATCTGCAATGGGGTGAACTACACTAGATTTTAGCCACTTGATAATCTCCTTTTTCACTACTTCTTGCATTTGTGGGTTCAGGCTTCGTTGATGTTCTATATATGGCATGCAGTTTGGCTCGAGCTATATTTTGTGAGTGAATATGCCTAGAGGGATCCCAAAAATATTAGTTATGGTCAAGCCAATTGCCTTTTTGTGCCTTTTTAATACTGTGATCAAAGCTTCTACTTGCCGGTCAGTCAAATCTGCAGCAATAATCACTGGCAATTTGTTGTCTTCACCCAAGAATGTGTATTTGAGATGGGGAGGTAGTGCCTTTAGTTCAAGGACTGGTGGTTCCTCTACTAATGTCTTTTCTGGAAGAGTCAAATGATTTTTCAAATCAAGGTCTTAACTTCTTTTGTTTGAAGTTATATGACTCCATTCCACCAAGGGCATTCACCAGCTCCGTGTACCTCTGTACCCCATCTCCTTCGTAGTTCATCAAGACAACTACTAGTGTGTCAATATTCATAATCTGTTCCATAGGCTCTAGTAGCCTCTTTTCTTCCATCTACATGTTTACAAAGGTAGCTCCCTTGGTGTTGGCCTAAATGAATCACAAAAGAAAAACAAAGAAAATGTAAACAGGGAAATAACAACAAAAAATCAAATACAAGCTATTAATCTAATCTTAGTTGTATTTCCCGGCAACAGTGCCACCTTTTGATAACGCTCTTAACTCACATTTCCTGGCGAAGTATGAAGCAGATGTTGTCAACAAAGAACCCAACTAAGAGGATGGGGTCGAAACCACAAGGAATAGGGCATGTTCTAGACTAATGCCGGTAATTGAACTTGTTGGTGAGTTATCTCCAAATTGGGGGGTTTTAAAGAAAACAAAATTAAAGCATAGATTATATTTGTGATTTAAACAGAGATTTGCAGGTAACTAGGGTAAGTGTTCCCCATGGGTTCATATCTACATCGGGTATACACACGTGATCATTCCAAATGCTTATTTGTAGAACTGATAACTAGGGGTCATCCAAATGACTTGTTCATCCCTATTGGATTATTATACTCAATCACCGGGTTAGGTCTCATGAGCGATTTTAATCTAACCATTACCAATATGCTCCAAATTTAACTATCTTGCGATCACAACTCAAGTTAATATTATGATCATAAAGACCACGACTTTGTTGTAATTCTCTTTTCCTAATCTCTACTTCTCTAGGTTCAATCAAGTAAAGAATTCAGGCAAGTCCTAACATTGTACACAATTAAGAAACGTTAAAGATGAAGAGAATATAATACAAGAGTTTTAACATTGGTTTTGAATCACTTTTATGTACCCCTATTTCATTAGTCCATCATAGTCCCCACAACCCTTAGTTGTGGTGGTTTTAGCCTCTCCTTGTTGTAAGATTACAATTTGTATTCATAGACAAACACATAATTAAATATTTACAGCAATAGTTGGAAGAAAACCATATCTGAATATCAAAGAACAATCTCAAGAACAATGGATGTAATCAAGAATTTTATCCCAAGAATTGCTCTTCAAAACTTGACGAAAATTCCCAGAAAATGTTCTTCACATGTCTACTACTTTGTTTCTATGTTCGCTGACCAAAATAAAACATAAAATCTATTTAACAGACATTATAAACCTTTTCCTAAGCTAATAGGGAATTTTTCATATCTAGCGCCGATTGTGTCACGACTGTACCTATGACCTGTAGCAGGATTGTATGGGTCATACCTTCTTCTCGTACATCCTTGGCTACTGAAGATTTGTCTAAGTGTTGGTAGGCTGGTACGACTCGTACCACAGTCACACAAGTCGTGCAATGCATCAGTGGCTTGGCCCCGAGAACTCTGACATCTTTTGATGTTTTCCACGAGTGTTGCGGTTCCCTCGTACCTTCCTCCTACGGCTCATACTATTTGTTATATCTGAAGTTCTGCTAAGTCCATGCTATTTTATCAGTTTTAAGTGCCGAAAGTACTATAAAGTCACAAAACATCAGTTGTTAAGATGAGCTCAATTAGAATTTAAACTCAATCAATCGACTACAAGGAAACCAACTTGAATAAGCAAAGATGACTAAGAGCTATGAGTGCGCTATTGATGGGGCGTCAATCAAATTGGGGTTGACTAGGAAATCAAATTAGTAATCACAAGCATAAAAAGCCATGGATGAGGTGGCACTCTATGTTTTTCAACCACTTGGGTGCCTTTTGCCTCAGGTTTTCTCAAACCCCAAGGTCCAAAACAATTCACTGACTACGACTTAGGTAATATTTGAGCTATTTGTAGCCTCAATTCTCTAATAGGTGTAGGAAGGTGGGTATTTGCTATCTCTATCCCATTCCAGCACACTCAACATCCAAATACCCATCATTATTTTCTCACTCATACTCTTTTCTTCTTTTTCAAGCAACAATAAAGTAAGTAAGCATTATCTACACATGNCTCTTTTCTTCTTTTTCAAGCAACAATAAAGTAAGTAAGCATTATCTACACTTGCAATTGCAGAAATATCAAGTATAAACTATAGAAAATAGTTGATTTATACTAGACAAGTAATTATAAGATCAATCTAGCAACACCCAATCCAATTTAGCGCCTATCATGCACACACTCCTAGCAAAATAATTAGCCACTCATAGATGAAAAATATAAGACTATATTGATAAATGAACCCATAGAATTCATCATCAAGAGTAAATTACAAGCTCAAATTTTCCTTCAATGGAGGTTTTTAAGTTTAAGAAGAAGAAGATGAAGAAAAGCTCTCTATCCTTTTTCTCTCCCTAGATAATTAAAAAAAATCTCCCCAGAGGAATCGAATTTTTAGGTACTTTACAAGGAATGTACAAAAATAGGTTAAAGATGCTCCTCTTTTCCTTTGCTGGACGACTTTACCCCTATGTTGATGGTCTCACTTGTGAGGCACCGACATTTCGCTAGTGGCCATCTACAGGGCGCCGCTTGCTCGCAGTTGTGGGTTGGTAAGTACAGGTATGATCCGGCATTTGGCACCTGCGTTTCACCGATGCAGACCTGCATTCTGCAGGTGTGCCATCAACTTCCCAGCAGTTCCCTTTTGTGTTTGGCTTGCGTTTCGAAGGTGACAACTTTCAAATGCAGGTCCTCCTCTTTTAGCCCAAATCATGCTTTTTGTTAAACTACTTCACTTTTCTTGTTTAAATCGAATACCTACCAACATTCAACAAAAATGGCATAAAACCTTCCTAATTGACTTGAAAACCAAGTAAAAGCTCATGTTTAAAAAACTAATGAGTAGGTAAATTACCAACTCATCAAACCCCCAAACTTGAACCATTGCTTGTCCTAAAGCAAGACATTTCTTTACAGTTGAATAATGGAATAAAGCATGTCACACTACATGAGTTTTTTCACAACGGAACACTAGGACTAAGACAACCCCAAAATTGCTCCCCTACACAAAGGAAAAGAGAAGACTCAAAAATTTATGCAAATGCCTCATGAGGTAACCACAAACAAATGGAATTATTCACAAGTGTTTCTAACATTTAAAACAAGGTGCATGATTGATCAAAATGACCTAATAGAGCATCTTACATCATTGAAAATTTACATTAAATGTTTTCCTTGAAGCTCACTGCATTCTTTTCTCAATCACATCATTTAACACATGCAAGCATGTTCCCCAAGGAAGTGATGCCACTCACTTCAAGAGAGAATCCCATTTAAATTTCAAGCAATTCACACACAAAGGGATTATAGAATAAGACAAATATGCTAGCTCTTACAAGGAAATTCTCATGCACACAATTTG
The DNA here is from genome assembly GCA_018107945.1 of Datura stramonium. NCBI lineage: Eukaryota > Viridiplantae > Streptophyta > Magnoliopsida > Solanales > Solanaceae > Datura > Datura stramonium. The sequence goes on along the minus strand of JACEIK010015587.1, from coordinate 1,501 downwards.
ACTCATAGGCTTGCCCTTCGTGTAACTCGCCACTAATGTAGAGTTGCTTCACTTAAAATCAATTGGGACTTGGAGGTCATAAGAAAGGCTAGAGGTAAAGGCAGAATGAATTTTTAGTTTTAGTGACTATAACCTCCCTAATGCCCTTTTTTTGAATATTTTTGCATACTCCATTTTCTCTTGAGATCACCCCACCTTATCTCTCCTTGATCAACATTTTCACTTTTGTATCAAGAGCAACCCTTTTATCTCCTTTATTGCCACTTTTAACCTCTCTAAGCAAGAAGTAGAACTTTTCAAAAATTTCCTTTCTTCTAAGGTTTAAAGGTTGTTTTCAACAAACCAATTTATTCATTTCCTCATAATTTGGTGCTACCTCACATTGGAGCTCACATAATTTTTTTCCATTTTCTTTTGAAAACACCCAAACTTAGGCTTTTGCCTCATTTCTCCCTTTTCTAATCTCACACTTTGGGCCTCAAGCATCATTTTTATTTTTATTTTTTAATGTAAATTATTTTTTTCACAACTAGCACTAGGGAGGATGGTTGCCAAAAGAGGGATTACACAAGGGTAATAGGCTTGTAATGTGATTCTCAAGGAATACGTTTAAAAACTCAACATTGGATAGAAAGGATGGATGTTCAAGGAGGTAATATAGGTGAAGTAGCTATCAAAAGAAAGCCTAAAATCATGTTCTAAGTGCAGCTACATCTAGGATTTTGCCTTGAGTCACACTTGGGCTAAGTTCTAGATAACTATTTATGAATGAAAATTAAGCTAAAACCTNCCCCCAAATATCACCCTCCAAGGAGTTTGCATAATTTTCATAACCACATCAAGTGTATGACTGTATACAAGATAACATGTGAATAAAAAAGCCAAACAAAGAATGTGCAAATTATGACAAAAGAGTACTCAACTTGTAAATTCAATTGCCCCTTTTTCCTCAAAATTCATTTTTTTCAATGCCATTTAAGAAATTCTTGGTGGTACCTCTCAAGATCAATCACAACAACTGCCTCAAAAAGACCCTAAACTTGGCATTTTCACTTAAGAAAGTCACCTCTCAATCTATCATTAGAAAATGCCCCCGGTTTGAAAATAAAAGAAAAGAAAAGGAAATCACTCTTTCAGAAAGAACCATGGCATAAAGAATACCCTTGGATTTTATTTCTAACTACAACGAACAAAGGCAATTATTAAGACATGTTTCGTTAATATTTGACAATTTAGAATGAACCCATTGATGTGCTATGAGTTTACAACACTTTTGACGCTTAAAATTAAGAAAATAGCATGGAGTTATGTATGTTTATATGGATATAGGACACTTTTACTTTGATTTCAAAGCAAATAAGTGTTGGAGCAAGGATGTGCAAAAGAAGCCTCAAAATGCAGAAAATCAGCCAAAGTACCAATTTCAATGCGAGCCGTACCTAGATTGTACGAGCCATACTGAGAACCGTGATGAAAGTTAAAAGGATGAATTGGGAAGAAG
>JACEIK010015584.1:0-18445 GCA_018107945.1 Datura stramonium | reverse complement strand
ATGTTAAAGAGAGCAGAAAGGAAGAAAGGGAAACTCAGTCCGAGATATATGGGACCCTACAGAATCCTTAAGCAAATTGGCAGTGTGGAATATGAGTTAGAAGTACCTCCAAAGTTAGCATCTGTGCACCCAGTCTTCCATGTTTCACTATGGAAGAAGTGCATCGATGATCCAACTTCAATTGTGCCATTAGACAGTGTGGGAGTGAAAGATAGTCTCTCTTACAAAGAGGTCCCAGTTCAGATCCTTGACCGTCAGGTTCGTAAGATGAGAAACAAGGAAGTCGCTTCAGTGAAAGTATTATGGAGGAACCATCTAGTTGAGGGAGCCACATGGGAGGCAGAAGCAGACATGATGGCCAGATACCCTGACTTATTCCCTTCCAGTTTAGTCCTTGCATCAGGTACTAAATCCCTTCTCAGTACTCTGTTCAGTTCCGTACTCATCAGCTCTATTCATATTTTCCATGAGCATTCTAGTTGAATCAACTCTATTAGATTGATTAAGTAAGTTCGGAGTCAGTTACTCGTTCCGAAACGAGCTCATAGTCTCAATTTGGGAATTATAGATCTTTTCCTAGTTTTCCAGTAGTTTTAGCCTTCATTCGAGGATGAATGATCCCAAGGGGGAGATATTGTAACACCTTGAAACTTTCCTATACCAAACTCAGACCTTGCAAGAAAAATCCATAAGAACACCAGAAAAGTTTCCTCAGAATGACTAAGACAACGAGTCATTGTCAGCTCCAACGACTCATTGTGTCAGTCGTGGTCAGCGCTATTTGGTCCTTCGGGAACCAACGAGAATGGAGCGCCCCATTTTGAGAAATAACTAGTCGTCCTGTCACTTGTTGGTCCCCTCCTCCAGGGCCCCACGACTCAATCAACAAGTTGTCACGAGTTACAACAACTCGTGGTGTGAGTCATTGGTTGAGAGTCCCAGAAACCTTCTTCAGTGACAACAGTTGGTAGCAATGACCCTTTGTCTCACACAAAAAGTTGTTGTGACCACGCGTCATGTTATCAAAGATTTTTATAATTTCCAATGAAGGTAACAACTCAACACAACGACCCGTTGGGTCCACCAACGAGTCATCGTGTTGCCCATTATCAGTCATCCTAGAATTTCTATCCAGTGATCACAGGAGGAACCAAAGACCCATTCGTTTATCCAACAAGTCGTGTTACCTCTCGTTGCCACTTCCAATGAGCCCAGAACCTAGGCAGTAGGACCAAAGACTGGTCCCAACGAGTCGTGGTCTCAACCAACGACTCGTTAAGTGACCCATTGGTCCCCTGTCGACAGTTTTTCCAAGTTTTTCCCTAGGGATATTTTTGTAATTTTATACCTTTTTAATCCTTAAACTATGTAGTTTTGCGTGATTTTAAGGGAATTTAGAGGAGTAATCGACGATTACTTCACCCCTCTCATCCCCTCAGAAAATCATTTCGTAAGTTTTCTCTCAAAAACACTTAGAGCAAGAACTAGGGTAGCTAGTTTCTTCTCAGATTCTCAAAGCATTCTCTCCAAAAATTCTTCACCAGGTATGTGGAAATTCAACAAGGGAATTGTTCTTGATGAGTTTTAGACAAAATTCATTGTTTCGAAATGTAGATGAGTTTTAGACAAAATTCGTTAAATTTCAAGTGGAATATTATTCATGATATTAGCTGCTTTATTATTCCCAATTTCTAGAAATTTTGTGGAACTAGATTCTAGTGGAATGATTTAGTTCTAGTTTCTCAATTTAGTAAATTAGAATCTTACATGTTGGACTAATTTTCCCTGTGGCGTGATTTAATAAGTTTTGGGACTCCCATAGTGTTAGTGTATGTTGAAATCTCAGTCAAATGCATGTTAGTCCAGTCTCAGTTAGATTATTAGCATACTCAATATTAGTTAGAAATGTCAGCTGATCAGTTTGACTATAGTCTTTTCTTGTAGTGTCGGTAGTGCCTCCCAGTTATCAGTTATTAGACCTAGATATTATATTTTAGTGGTTCTTTAGACAGTTATGATACTTCCAAATAAGCATCTCTGACCAGTCTTAGAACCCCCAGCTTCAGTTTCAGTTTGTTCTTTAGACGGTTACAACGCTTCTAGATAAGCAGCTCTGGCCAGTCTTAGAACACCAGTTACAGAATTAGATACAATAAGACTCTTAGGGTACTTCCAGATAGGTATTCCTGACTTAGTCTTGTACCCCAGTTTTGAGCTATCATCTTAGTAGTCAGTCTAGGACTATCCAGTGGGAGTAGAACTTAGAACCGAGTGGACCGGGGTTCCAGCGCACCTAGGTTCCCAGAACTACGTTGCCACCGTAGGTTATCTTATTGTCCTTATGGCCCCATACTTGTGATCACCCAGCTCATGCCATTATACCCTAGCAAGGTATATTGGGTCATACCGATGGGGTGTATACATCGGACTCCACGTCTAGCTCACGTGGTTATATATCGGTTATAGACTCTCCCACTAGTCAGTACAATCTCAGTTTAGCTCAGCTCAGAACAGTTTCAATTTACTTAGTTCAGATCAGTTCAGTACAGTTAGTTCACAGCAATATCTCAGATTCATGGCATGTTTATGACCTATCGAGATAGGGTCATTTTGACCACATTCCGGTTGTATTTTGGTTACTCGGTTTCGTGTCAGATTTGGTCATTGCATGTCATTACAGTTTAGTTATCTATTCCTTTATGTTATATTTTTCTCCCACTTACTCGGTACATTCAAAGTATTGACGCATACCTTCTAAGTTGTATCGTATTGTGATACGAGGTAGGTTCTCAGTCTCGGCACCGCTAGTAGATCTACTCGGGTGATATCGGTTGTACCCAGTGGTGAGTCCTCATATTTCGAGGATGATGATTATTCTTTGAATTACTTTTATCAGATGTTTTTAGAGTTGGCTGGGGCTTGTCCCAGCAACTCATCGAATATAGATGGCTTTTAGACATAGATTTAGACTTTAGATTTTTCTTTGAATCTCCTCTTAGATATTATTATTAGTTTTTCTTAAAATTTATTTATTTATTTCTTGCCTGGTTTTCCTAGTTTCCAATGACAGACCATGAGTTGTCTTAGGGTTACTTGTGACTCAAGTACCATGTCTCGTCTAGGAGTATAGACTCAGGTAAATGACGGGATGCGTATAATTGAATGTGGTTGGCCAAGTTTGCCTTATCTTTTATGTTAATAGCCTTGGTGGCATGTATACATATATATCATTTGCTTTTAGCTTATTTGTGATATTAAACAACACGGTGGTCTCCTTCGGCCAATATAAAATTATATTATTATTATGAACTCTTGGGTCGGTGACTATTTACTTACACAGTTTTTATTTCGTCATATGCGACCAAGGGCTTCTTTAAGCTATGATATAGTTGTTTATTTTTTCTTGTTTGCATGGTTCTAGTACATACCAGGTGTATATGTCCAGCTAGGTTAGCTCGGGTCTAGTGTAACATGAGGTGCCGGCTAGCCTTCCAAGGAGGGGAGGGATAAATTATTATATAAAAGTATATAATTCTACAATAATTTAAAACATATTCTACACCAACACATCATCAAGTACATTTAAAATCCATTGAGAAAATTATCTTAATTAACATTTTCATATTCGTCTACATTCATATGCAAATTTAATTATTTAAACATTATCAAATAACTATATATCAATAATAGTAATAATTAAATTCTCTTAACATTTCTATTTTGAATTTGGGTAAAGTGGTGCAACCATTTTCGAGTTACAAGTGTTGGACATTTTCATGATGTTTCAATTTTGCACTTAGTGATTAAGAATTTAATGTTACATGAGTAAAGTATTATTAAGATACTATGACTTATTCAATAATCAATGTTCCTAGTTTTACTTCTTTTTTCATTATTTTCTTTTAAATTTTAAGTTCAAATTGAATCAACAATCATGAATGTAACTTATATACTTAGTGATTAGACTTGGTGATTAGAATTTAACGTTAAATGAAAAGTATTGTGTAAGGTATTAAGACTTATTCGGTAATCATTATTCTTAGGTTTTTACTTTTTTCCATAATCTTCTTTTAAATTTTTAATTTAAACTAAATAATATTTTTGCCTCGGTCAAACCTCAAGGGCCTATGAGTTGACTTAAGTTGGGCTTATAAGACTCAATTGAAATAGACTTAAAAAATCTTAACCCAATCTTATCCTAATAGCAGGTTGGGCTGGACTAGGTTGATCTCATGCACCAAGCCCATTTTGACTACTCTGCCTATTAGTAAGGATGATGAATTTGGACGTTTTCCTTATCTAAATACATCATTCAAAAAAACCCAAGTATCTATGGCTAATCCAACCACCGGTTAGCAAACACCGATAACTGACCATACCTTTGCACTAACATCAATGTCACAATTTCCAAAATTATATAGCCAGAATAAGCATTTTCCCAAACCTAATAGTTTTCTAGCAGTAATGTTTTACCTAAACCTAATTTTTCCTATATGAACATGGAGAAAAATGGAGATACCTGCAATGAACAAACAAAGCCAGATTTTACAATAGCCTTGCAAACAGGAATGATCCAGGGCGATACACCATGAATCCCAATGAAAAAGGTGATTGTGGTTAATAAAGAACCCATTATCAGATGGATGGAGGCAGAGGTGGAATAAATGGATATAATTGACAAACTAAACTATGCTATCATAGGAAAATTTTCTTATGGATGCCCATCCATTGAAGAACTACGGAAAATCATTCCAACTCAATATGGTATCAAGAGGAGTGTAAGATAGATTTATTTCAAACAGGCATGTGTTAATAAGATATTCAGTCAAGGAGGATTTCATTAACATCATGTCAAAAAGCTTATATTATCTTAAGGAAGGATGAAGGCTCGTACTTGATGAGGCCTCTTATATATGACTCAAAATTCAAAATTGAAGCTGAAACTACACAACCGCTGGCATGGATATCTTTCCCATATATATTGCCTACTTTTTTTGTGAAAGAGACACTATTCTCATTAGCCTTATCAATTGGGAAACCGCTACAATTGGATGTGGCAATAGTCAATAAAACAAGACCTAGTAGTGTGAAAGTGAAAGTACAAGTGGATTTTCTTGCCAAGCACCCTCAACATAACAGTATGGAGATTATTGATAAGGCTATGAGAACAGTAAGGATAGAAAAGGTAAAAGTCCAGTATGATTTCTTACCAAAATACTCTACAACATGTAAGCTACAAGGCCATGCACTAGAAAATTGTAGGGTGCTATATCCGAAATTGGATACAAGGCAAAAAGGAGAGGAGAGAATAGAAGCAAAGGAGTTGACTGAGCTATGCAAAAATACAAAAGGATATAGTATGAAGAAAGATGGTAAGGAGAAGGAGGAAGAAATAGAATCTGAAATCAAATTTGAAGCACTGCCAAATGAAGAGGAAGATGGCAGTAAGAAGAATAATCAAAGGGCGAGAATAGAGAAACAAGGGTAAGAACATTAAAATAGGAGAGGTTTACATCAAAAAGTGGATCCCAAAAGCTAAGATACTAGATACATCATAAAGCCAACAAGTCAAAAAATCCTACGGAGTAAGATTAGAGACAAAGAATGAGGAAAATACAGAGGAGGAAAAATTAGAGACAAGAAAGAGAAAGAAAATAATAAAGTGAAAAGAATAGAAATAGAATAATGGAGAATCACAAAGGGTGATAAGGAACAAGAAGAAGGAGCAGAAAAGATAGGGAAAAATGGGATGGAATTAGATACTACCAATGAGGAAAGGTCAATGGTTGTTAGTATAAATCACAAAAGGGGATAGAGAGGATAGGACATAAGAAAAAGAAAAAGAAACAGATATTGTAGATAGGGAGGAAGAGGAAACAGTGCCGCATAACAAAACAAATGCAGAAGAAAGACAAAGCAACATAAGGAAAAGGGCTTTAACTATATTACATGATATGGAGATAGATATCCCAATAGAATTCATGGATACATACGCAAGAAATATTGAAGAAGAGAAATATCTCAACAGGGATGAGCAAAGGAGGATAGAATCAACAGACAGAACAAAGCATACCAAGATAATAAAGACTGATAAAAGAACATCCCGAATGAGAGTTTTACATGAGATTGTATCTCATAGTATGTTGGAAGGGAGTGAGGGAAACATCAAAGAGAAGGAGAAAGTAGATGTGAAGGAGTTAGAACAAGATGTACAGAAAGATATATCATCAAAGGTCTCTACCAATGGAAGAAAGAAAGGAAAGAAGCTATGTCCTAGTGAGATACAATAACCTATCAGGGTTGTTCCAAAGAGGAATTCTAACAAGTCCAATACTAGAAAATGATGATAAAAGCTTTTATATGAAATACTAGATCAGTTAGAATACATAAAGCCTTTAATAGGCTACAAATGTTACACAGGCAGCACCATTTTGTACTAGTTGCACTCATGGAACCTTTTCAACAAGCAAATCAGGTCCAGATTTATAGGAGGGGGCTTGGAATGCAATATACAGGAGCTAATATGAATGGAAATATATGGTTTTTTGTGAAGGAGAATGTCGAGGTGGAAATAATGGTGGATACAGAGCAACAAATAAGTCTAAAACTATTCTTACAAGAGGAGAACACTCACATTATTACCACATTGGTTTATGCTTGATATGATGCTGGAGAGAGGCTTGTATTATGGGATACCATGTACCAATTGGCAAACTCTATGAACATTCCCTAGCTAGTAGGTGGGGATTTTAATGTGGAAATGAATGAAGAAGAAATAATTGAGGGAGCACCAGTACTGTTGCAAGACACTAAAGACTTTGTTTGCTGCATCAACTCTTCATATATGTGTGAGGTGAATATCAAAGGCAGCCCTTTCACTTGGTGGAATAGGAGAGCAGATAAAGATTGTATATTTGAAAGATTGGACAGAGTAGTGGTGAATCAGGATATGCTCACCTTGTTTGAACATATTGAGCTTGAACATTTAGCAAGAACTGGATCTGATCATACTCCTATGTTGCTTGCAGGAGCGACACAAAAACAAAATATTAGAAAATATTTCAGATTTCTGGGATTTTAAATAGAACATGAAGATTTTCTAAAGATTGTGGAGCAATCTTGGGAAGCTGATTTTGAAGGACACCTCTCACAAGATCAAACAAGTTAAGAGGGCACTATCCAAATGTAGCAAAGAAATGTATGGTGATATCTTCAAAAAATATATCATAAGATAGGAAATAGTGAAAGTAAAGGAGAAGTTGTTTGAAGGTGAACCAACTAGCAGAAATAGAATGGTACTGCAACTTACATAGGCTGAACTAAGGAAGTACCTCCACCTAGAAGAGGAATACTAGAAACGGAGGATTACCTAGCATGTGGAAGAGTACAAAAATACTAGAATCTTTCATAATCTAGTAAATAAAAGGAGGAGGAGATTGCATATAAAGAGAATTTAGAAAGTAGAAGGGGAATGGTTAGAAAATGAGGGACAAATGGTAGAAGAAGCTATTAATGTCTTAAAAAAATGTTACACCCTGTAAGTTTCTAACATTTAGTCGGCCTATTCGTATGCTAATCAAGAGTTTTAAAGTGTGACGTGTACAAGGAAAGGGACCGAGGAAAGGTCGAACAGGTGCGGAATCGGGGATGCAAGGGAGAAGGCCGAAGCAGGCCGCGACAGGGGCGGCGTGTCACGGACCCCCTCCCTACATGTTGGGTGTTGTGGCACGCCCGACTTTTGGCACGGAACGGACCCTATGTCCACCGCCCAAGTATGTATATATAAAGTTTCTTTATTTGTTGAATCACTTCATATATTATATCTTCAGCCAGAGTGAGTCAAGGACGCAACTTTAAGGTACTTTTCTTTCGTTTACGCTATCAAACACTGTTACGGAGTTTTTTTCTTGAAATTCGCCCGTAAAACCGAAACTCCACTGAGCAAAATTTGTCAGAATTGCTCCAAACTAATTTCTATATGATCACAGGCTTCAAATAAGTATTTCTCCCTTTTGAATCCCCGAGAAATTATAAGTTTTCGACCATGTTTTGTGAAGTTGAAGTATAGTTGCTATTAGTATTAAAATTTATTATTTTAAACTGAATTTGGTATTGAAATTAGTTTCTTTCCCCAGTACTACAGTTATAGTTGAAAAGAGCTGTTGAGTACAAATTGAAACTCGTCAGATAGCTAGAAATCAGCAGCTAAGGTATGTAAAGCTTAATCTTCGGCAAGCTATTCCCTTCATACAGGATTACGACTTATGTTTCAAATAGAAATAATGGCCCCATATGCTGCAGATAGTCGCTACCAATAGATTGTGAATAGACCTATTGTAATTAGCTGTTGCTGGTATATAAAGACCAGATATGCTGTAATTAGCTACTATTAGTAGAATACGGTTATATAAGTTTTGGTTAGCTGCTAGAAAATGTATACAGATTATACCGCAGTATTCCTCATCAAGAAGGAGCATATTAAGTGTCATACGCACTAGAAGCGTCATAAAAACCCTTCTATTCTCCAGTTCATTGTACTAGTAGGATTGTATGTTTTATTGCCAGGCCTAAACCTTCGAAGCTCGTGAGTAGTTGTCGGGCCTAGGCTAGTAATAAGAAGCATAGGCGCAGCTAGGTGATTTAACTACCAGTTTGGCGCCTGTATTGTTAGGAAAGCGCGGCTAGAGGCCACTGGCGTATCCTCATGCCCCAGGGCCAGAAATTTAGATAGGATGACAATATTTTAGAGTTAGTGGAACTAAGGCTGTTTAGTGAATCGAGTGACAGCCTGCCCTCTAGTTATCTATGACCAGTAATTGTCAGTCCCGGTTCACTTAGCATCCATCCTACAGATCGCCCAGGAAGCCAGTCCAATCGTCCAGGTTGAATAGACCCGTGGGTGCCCTAAGGATGGGGACCTTATTAGCAGGAAGGGGCAGGACCAGCGCCCCAGCCTGTTCTTCAAATATACTTAGGTACAGATTTCCATGAGCGGCTAAGCCTATGTAGACTTGTCTATAAGGTTAGTAATCGCCCAGGAAAGTCACATAAGATTTGACCAGACCAAGATAGGGTCTAAAGGACCACCACCGTGTTAGTACATCACTACCCTCAGGCGAAGGATGTCAGTAAACTGCCTGTGGAGGATTAGGGATCGACCGCCCCAAAAGCATATTAAGTTAGTAACAGCCCTACAACCGTTCTAAGTAGAGGGACCAAGTAACTAGTCATCCACGACCCCACTATTGTTTATGAGTTATAGTTGTCTGAGTAGGAAATTCAGAGTTATGTTAGGCCACTCAAAATCTCGCCCTATTCATCCTGGACCATTAGAGATCATGATCATGATCAGGATCCTCTAATTAGATACAGGTGCACAGTATGCCTATTAGCAGCCTTACGGGCTATCCTAGGGGGTGAGCAGCGGTGGCGTTAGGCCCCGAAGGCCAATTACGCCCTTCGAGTGGCTAAATTTAGATGTCAGTACAGCACCTTGATTGGGGTTTCCCTCACTCAAGAGCCTTCCATGACCACCCAAGGTTACTAGCTATGTCGACGCCCGCCAGGGGCGAGATGACGTCGCTCTAGAGAGCGGCATGCCATCTGCGAGGGATGAAGATTGGTTCCCAGGTCCTCATACAGTCCATTCCATGGCTGGACTATTTTTATGCCGATCGGCACTACACCACACCCCCTGTCGAGTCTGGTTCTCGGGGTGTAGACCGACAGCAGGAGTCCACCGGACTCAGACATAGCTACAGTTCAGGGGCCGAGCAGGCTCAGTTGTAGACCCAATGGACTGGTAGGATGGATATAGTACTAGTAGAGTCATAGAAACCTAGGTAGGGATATATAAATTGAGGTGTGCTTGCCAGGGCTTATGGGGGCCCGAGCGAGTTATTCTGTGTTGATTGTAACTTCCAGGCTTATGGGGGCCAGGTGAGGTTCTTGTTTGTATTCTAGTCTACTAGCTATAGCTTATGAATATATGATCGTGCAGTCATAGCTCATGTATGTGTAGTGTTCTCTAATCGCGGATTACGAATAAGCCAGCTTACAGGTTAATCTTTCTGCCTCTCCTTTCTACTTACTTTCAGTCTTTTACAGCTTTCATTCAGCTTATTTACTGCGTTACATATTCGGTACATATTGTACTGACGCCTTCCCCTGGGTGCTGCATTACTTGCCTACAGGTTTAGACAGAAAGAGTTCCAAGGTCTTCAGTAGCAGTTGTTCAAAATCTGAAGTTGAGCCAGCTTCTTTCATTCGGAGTTGTCCAGTTATAGAGATTTTAGTATTTCAGTTGTATAGAATTTTGGGTAGGCCGGGGCCTTGTCCCGACCACAACTTGTATGCTTAAGGGCTTGCAGACTACAGGCATCAAATGGTTAGTCGTTGTTGGCCGTGTGGGTCCTAGTGTACTGGCTTGCTCTCATTTCTATTATAACTAGATGACATGGTGGTCTTGTTGGCCCGCATAGGATTCCCTGTTATTACCTGTTTCTGGTTAGTTAGTTTCTTTTACAGGTGGCTATAAGGCCTTGTCGGCTGGGGCTGTGTTTACATCTGAGATATAGCCTGTTGTTTTCTTGAATTGAGTTGCAAGCTTGCTCCAGACATGCATAAGCCTAACCGGGTCAGTCAAATTCCAATGAGGCACTAGGTGCTAGTCATGCCTCCCAAGGAGGGGCGTGACAAACTTGGTATCAGAGCCAGGTTCGTATCCTAGAGAGTCTACAAGTTGTGTCTAGTAGAGTCTTTCTTATAAATGTGTCTTGCACCACATTCTATAAGCAGGAGGCTACGAGGCATGAGGATATGGTTACCCTTTCTTATTCTGAGATCATTCTATAGAGCCAGGTTGTGTAGGGATGAGTTCCTAAGTTTTTATTGTTTTGTCTATCAAGAAAATTGTTTGATATGGGACAGACTTCAATTAGCCACAAGTCAGCTACAACAGCAGGAGAGGGTACCAGTGAAGCACTACAGTTGGGGGATAATTAGTCTAGGGACGAAAGCAGGTGTCTTATAATCTCCCCAACATCTTCCCAGGATACTAGGAATCTCATAAGGTAGTAGATATGCTAGCACTATCCCTAGTTCCTTTCACAGCCTCAGAGTAGTAGGTCAGCAGTGTAGTATACATATGAGTTGACTTATCTACTAGATATATAAGGTCAGACAGGGTCGTTAGTTAATGTTGGTTTACCAGGAGGGTACGAGAGAAGGGGGAATTGCGGGAATTTTATGCCCAACCCTTCGAATGTTGTACAATTCCATGCCTCAGTTCCATTGTAGTAAGAAACGGCTATCTTCCAACCTCCCAGCTTTGTTTTCAGTAAGCAAAGAGCGTAAGAATTGAGGCAATATTGCCCAGAGTAAATAGTAAAGGAGGATTAGATCCATTGACTCCTGGAAAGTGTTAGGAAGTGGTTGAGACCCCTAGTGTCTAAGTAAGTTATCTAGACCTTTACGGTAGTAAATCAGAAAAGCATAAGAGAATATCAGTATCACTCAAAGTATGTGTGAGAGCCTACAAGTGATAAACCCCTAGCAACAGTAAAGCTCAGGTCATGATTAGGCCGATTCTGTCGTAGTGTTTTAATGACAATAGGAAGTACCTGCAGAATAACGGATATGGCCCTAGTTGGTTATGTCGGAGGACAGAGAGATCATATGGACAAAATGGGCCTGAGTGTGGGTCAGAAGGATACAGGTCAGCAGACTTGGTCAGTAATATCTTTGACAGTATGAGGCAGAGGGCATGAATCCCATATCTCAGCTCATGGAAGCAAGACGAAAGGCATGAGTATCTAACTCTGGAGCAAAACAAAATCACCCCAGAATAAGGGTAAGTTGACAGAGCATAGGACCACTCCTGAATGTCGATAAATGAGCATCGGGCTGACAGTTAAAGATAATGTGGTTGTAACCCCGAATACGATAACACCACCACCAGTTGAGGAGGTAAGGAAGTGACGACACAAGAGACTCTAACCAAGAACAGTCTAAGGGACAAGGTCCAACAGGGAGTCATCGGCTTTTGAGATGCTAAGGTGCGAAGTCATGAGACCCAGAGGTCAACTCCGCGTTCCAGGGGTGGCAGGTTCTCGTTAACAAATTACAGTAAGGTATATTATGTTCGTCACTCCCTCCACCTAGAGTTTAACAAAAATACATCATACCGTAAGAAAGACCTACTGGTGGCATAGGAAGAGGGAAGATATTGTTGAGTCGTAGTACTAAACTCCAATGACTAACCAGGGAAGGCCGAACAGCAAGAACCGAGCAAGCCAATTCAGGAGGTGGCCATGCCTGCAAGGGAATACAAAATAGTCAATATGATTATAATTAGAAGGTTACCTCGTACCAGGTGTAAATTGCCCTTATTTAAGTTGGTGCAGCGAGGCTAACGAGATCAACTCATGTTTCGCCAGGTAAACTATGTTTCAGTTAAAGGTTACGCCGAGTTAAATGTTCAAGAAGTAGTTCGGTTACGTGGAGCCTAAGTATTTAATAAATCCTGACAGATAGGCACAACGTACAGCTAGGTTTTGGAAAGGCTTTTAGAACAAGTGAGATACCTGTTAAGTTGAGTACGATCCCTCGTCCCCAGACAAATGTCTAAGAAGAGCACTCGATTTAGATGCGGGGGATCTATTGCGGGTGGAGATGTAGACTCTCTACATGATGATCTGAAGTAGGTAAATCAAAGTTAGTGAACCAAGGCATATTATAACCGGCAGACGGAAAAGGTTAAACTTATCAAGGAATGTGTACCGATAGCTCAGGGTCGCCGGAAGTCTTACCCTAACGTACAACATAGACAGTTAAGGATTAAAGCAACGGCTGAGTATTCCTAAGAGCTTCTCAAATGAAGGGCATTACGAGATTTAGAGGAAGGGAAAGCTCAGCCTTAGGTTCATTGGCCATATCGTATCCTCCCGAAAGTAGGAAAAGTGGCATATGAGCTAGAATTGCCTCCAGAACTGAAATTGGTCCGTTCAGTCTTTTGCATGTCAATGTTGTGAATCACCTAAGAGAGCCATCCCAAGTTGTGTCCCATTGGGGACGTTTAAGGAATTAACCTATAAAGAGGTTCCAGTTGCCATATTAGATTAGTAAGTTCGAAGGTTGAGAATTAAAGATGTAGCCTCAGTTAGAGTATTTTGGAAGAATAAGAATAAAGAAGAGATAACCTGGAATGTTGAGGGTGACATGAGATCGAGGTATCCTCACCTATTTCGGGATTGATTTAGATTATACATTTAAGGTAATGTTATTATTCAGTTGCTATTTTATTGCTTACGTTATCAGTACTGTCTAAGTCGGCTCCCTCTGTATGATGAAATAGCTGTTTGTAGCATCCTGCAAGGCGCCTATATTGGACTTTTCTGCGTTTTAGGTTTTCGGATAATCCATGTTACAAAGGAGACTCTGCTGAAATTTTTCTAACCTTGGATAAGAGAGTTAACTCCTTTAAGTTTGAGAATGACATTCAAGGACAAATGTTCCTAAGGGGGAAGGATGTTACACCCCGTAAGTTTCTAACGTTTAGTCGGCCAATTCGTATGTTAATCAAGAGTTTTAAAGTGTGAAGTGTACAAGGAAAGGGCCCAGGGAAAGTTCAAACGAGCGCGGAATCGAGGATGCAAGGGAGAAGGCCGGAGCAGACCGTGACAGGGGCGGCGTGTCACGGACCCCCTCCCTGCACGTTGGGTGTCGTTGCACGCCCGACTTTTGGCGCGCCAGGGTCCCTACCATGGACCCCATGTCCACCGAACCAAGTATGTATATATGAAGTCCCTTTATTTGTTGAATCACTTCATATATTATATCTTCGGCCAGAGGGAGTCAAGGATGCAACTTTAAGGTAATTTTCTTTCGTTTACACTGTCAAACACTGTCCAAATTCAAATTAACTTCAGGTATCAAAATATAAGCCTGCAAAGAGCACTACTACCGAGTTATTTTCTTGAAATTTGCCCAGCAAACTGAAACTCTACCGAGAAAAATTTGTTAGAATTGCTCCAAATTAATTTTTTATATGATCACATGCTTCAAGTAAGTATTTATCCCTTCTGAACCCCCGAGAAATTATAATTTTTTTACCGTATTTTGTTAAGTTAAAGTATAGTTGCTATTAGTATTAAAAGTTATTATTTTAAACTGAATTTGGTATTGAAATTAGTTTCTTTCCCCAGTACTATAGTTACAGTTGAAAAGAGTTGTTGAGTACAAATTGAAACTAGTCAGATAGCCAGAAATCAGCAGCTAAGGTATGTAAAGCTTAATCCTCGACAAGTTATTCCCTTCGTACAGAATTACGACTTATGTTTCGAATAGAAATAATGGTCCCATATGCTGCAGATAGTCGCTACCAATAGATTGTGAATGGACCTATTGTAATTAGCTGTTGTTGGTGTATAGAGACCAGATATGTTGTAATTAGCTTCTATTAGTAGAATACGGTTATATAAGTTCTGGTTAGTTGCTAGAAAACATATACAAATTATACCACAGTATTCCTCATTGAGAAAGAGCATATTAAGTGTCATACGCGTTAGAAGCGTCATAGAAACTCTTCTATTCTCCAATTCATTGTACTAGTAGGATTGTATGTTTTATTGTCAGGCCTAGACCTTAGAAGCTCGTGAATAGTTTTCGGGCCTGGGCTAGTAAGTTAAGCAGCATAGACGCAGCTAGGCGATTTAACTACCAGTTTTGCGCCTGTATTATCAAGAAAGTGCGCCTAGAGGCCATTAGCGTATCCTCACGCCCCAGGGCCAGAAATTTAGATAGGATGACCATATTTTAGAGACAGCGGCACTAGGGTTGTTTAGTGAATCGAGTGACAGCCTGCCCTCTAGTTAGCTATGATGAGTAATTGTCAGTCCTAGTTGACTTAGCATCCATCCTACAAATCGCCCAGGAAGCCAGTCCAATCGTCCAGGTCGAATAGACCCATGGGTGCCCTAAGGAAGGGCACCTTATTAGCAGGAAGGGCAGGAGCAGCACCCCAGCCTGTTCTTAGAAGATACTTAGGTACAGATTTCCATGAGAGGCTAAGCCTATGTAGACTTGTCTATAAGGTTAGTAATTGCCCAGGAAAGTCACATAAGATTTGACCAGACCAAGATAGGGTCTAAAGGACCACCATCGTGTTAGTACAGCACTACCCTCAGGCTAAGGATGTCAGTGAACTTCATGTGGAGGATTAGAGGCCGAACGCCCTAAAAGCATGTTTAGTCAGTAACATCCCTACAGCCATTCTAAGCAGAGGGACCAAGTAACTAGTCATCTGTGACCCCACAATTATTTATGAGTTATAGTTGTCTGAGTAGGAAATTCAGAGTTATGTTAGGCCACTCCAAATCTCGCCCTATTCAGCCTGAACCTTTAGCGATCATGATCACGATCAGGATCCTCTAATTAGATACAGGTGCACGGTGTGCCTGTTAGCAGCCTTACGGACCATCCTAGGGGGCAAGAAGCGGTGGCGTTAGGCCTGGAAGGCCAATTACTCCCTTTGAGTGGCTAGATTCGGATGTCAGTATAGCACCTTGATTGGGGTTGCCCTCACTTGGGAGCCTTCCATGACCATCTAGGGTTACTAGTTGTGTCGACGCCCTCCAGGGGCGAGATGACGTCACTCCAGAGAGCGGCATGCCATTCACGAGGGACGAAGATGGGGTCCCAGGTCCTCATACAGTCCATTCCATGGCTGGACTATTTTTATGCCGATCAGCACTACACCACACCCCTTGTCGAGCCTGGTTCTCGGGGTGTAGACAGACAGTAGGAGTCCATCGGACTCAGACACAGCTACAGTTCAGGTGCCGAGCAGGCTCAATTGTAGACCCAGGGGACCAGTAGGTTGGCTATAGTACCAGTAGAGTCATAGAAACCTGGGTAGGGGTATATAAATTGAGGTGTGCTTGCAAGGGCTTATAGGGGCCGAGCGAGTTATTCTGTGTTTATTGTACCTTCTAGGCTTATGGGGGCTAAGTGAGGTTCTTGTTTGTATTCTTATCTGCTAGCTATAGCTTATGAATATATGATCGTACATTCATAGCTCATGTATGTGTAGTGTTTGCTAGGTGCGTATTACGAATAAGCCAGCTTACAGGTTAATCTTTCTGCCTCTCCTTTCTACTTACTTTCCATCTTTTACAACTTTCATTCATCTTATTTACTGCCTTACATATTTGGTACATATTGTACTGACGCCCTCCCCTAGGCACTACATTACTTGCCTGCAAGTTTAGACAGACACTCCAGGATCTTCAATAGCAGCTGTTCAGAATCCACAGTTGGGCCAGCTCCTTTCATTCGGAGATATCGAGTTATAGATATTTCAGTATTTCAGTTGTATAGAATTTTAGGTAGGTCGGGGCCCTATGCCGACCACTACTTATATTCTTAGGGGCTTGTAGACTACAAGCGTCAGATGGTTAGTCGTTGTTGGCCGTGTGGGGCCTAGTGTAGTAGCTTGCTCTCATTTCTGTTATAACTAGATGACATGGTGGTCTTGTCGGCCCCCATAGGATTCCCTGTTATTACCTATTTCTGGTTAGCTATTTTCTTTTATGGGTGGCTATAAGGCCTTGTCGGTTGGGGCTGTGTTTACAGCCGAGATATAGCCCGTTGTTTTCTTGAATTGAGTCGCAGGCTTGCTCCATACATGCATAAGCCTAGCTGGGTCAGTCAGATTCTAGTGAGGCACTAGGTTCCAGTCATGCCTCCCAAGGAGGAGCGTGACAAAAAATAGTTTACACGGGAAAAAGAGGGGGATGAATTCAACCTTTTAGAACACATATTAGAGATGATCTCCCTAAAGACAACATAAGCTCTATGTGGGTCCTACTAGAGAATAAGTCAAAAAAGCAACATTCTCACTGGACAGTTCAAGCATAATTGGTCCTGATGGTCTCAATGGGTTGTTTTATCAAATTTTTCGATACGTTATTAGGGAGGATGTTTTCAAGGTGGTTAAGTCATACTTTGATGGAGATACATTGTCTAAATCATTCATCCACACCAATCTGGTACTACTGCCTAAGAAATTTGTTATTCAATCATTTGCAGACTTTAGATATATTAGCTTGAGTAACTTCATCAATAAAGTTATCTTAATGATAGTACAGATCAGGTTGGATGATTTTCTACCAAGAATAATCTCACCAAATTAGTCAGGATTCATTAGAGATAGATGTATTATTGAAAACATATTACTGATACATGAGATAGTCACTGATATAATAAAGAGAAGAAAACCAGCAAATATAATACAAAATTTAGATATGACTAAGGTATATGATAGAGTGTCATGATTATACCTAACCAAAGCAATGACAAAGATGGAGTTTTCAGAGATTTTTATAGACCTAATTTGGAGACTGATTGCTAATAGCTGGGATTAATCCTATTGAATGGGTAGAGTTATGGGTTCTTATTCAACTAGAGGAGTAAAGTAAGGTGACCCCTTATCACCTGTTTTATTCATAATTGTAGCTAAACTACTATCTAGGGCCATAAACTCTTTATTTGAGGATCAGATGTATAATGGATATGGTATGCCTAATTGGAATAGAAATATAAATCATTTGGTATATGAAGATGATACTATAATCTTTGCTTCAGCAAATAGGAGATCTTTGGAGTTGATAAAGACGGTGCTACAGGAGTATGAAGGCATATTAGGTCAACTAATCAATAAGCAAAAAAGTTCCTTATATATGTTCAGCAAAGTTGATGAGGTGCTAGTGAAGGAGGTAGAATAAATTACAGGCTTTGAGAGGAGCAGTTTTCCACTCAAGTATCTGGGTTGTCCCATTTTCCACTCAAGGAAGAAAAATATGTACTATAATAATCTAGTAGATAAGGTCCAAGAAAAACTACAAAGTTGGAAAAGGAAGCTTCCATCATATGGAGGAAAGATTGTCCTCATTAACAATGTATTACAGAGCATGCCTATATACATGTTGTCTGCTTTAACTCCAACAAAATACACTATGCAGGAAATGAATAAAAAATTTGCCAGATATTTTTGGAGTAATTCAGGAGAAGGAAAAAAGCAAACACTAGGCAGCCAATCTTAAAGTAAGTTTTCCTAAGAATGAAGGGGGGGTTTAGGATTCAAATCAGTTTTTGATGTTTCTAAGGCTTGATTGCCAAATTGTGTTGGAAGTTCATAATCACTAGATCATTCTGGATAGATTTCATGTGGAACAAATACTGTAAAAAGCAAATCTCTGCTTTAGTGTAATGGAAATGGGGATCACAGCTTAGAAAAAAGATGTTGAAAGCAAGGAAAGACATGGAACAGGAAATATGGTGGGAGCCTAGAAATGGATGTTCCAAAATGTGGTTTAACAATTGGACAAAGCTAGGACTACTTACCTATATAATACAAAAATACTTACAGATTGATGAGAATATTCAG
>JACEIK010015581.1:0-18458 GCA_018107945.1 Datura stramonium | reverse complement strand
TGTCGGCCCGCATAGGTTCCCTTATATTAAAGAGATTCTGGTTAGCTGTTGTTGTTGTACAGGTGGCTATAGGCCTAGCCGGTCGGGGGCTGTATTTACAACCGCTATATAGCCCGTTGATTTCGTGAATTAGAGTGAGAGCCTGCCAGGCACCAGAAGTGCTTAGGCTTAGTAGTTTAGCAGTTCAGGTCCTAGTAGGGCACCAGGTGCCAGTCATACCCCCCAAGGAGGGGCATGACAAGGCTACAGCCAGAATGTTGGCTGAGGAGAAAGCTCGGGCAAGAGATTGAGAGTTAGCAAGGGTTCGTGAAGAGAAATGCCTAGCTGCCGAAGTAGAGCGAGCTAGAAGGAATAAAGGTCTAGATTTGCAAAGGCACCGGTATTTTGATGAGGACGGTGATGCTGATATTGACGAAGCCAATGCCACTGGAGCTATTGTCCCTCCCTGTTTGCCTGCTGGGGAAAAGTTTGATATTACCAGTGCTATGATCCAACTACTCAACATGAAGGGGATATTTGCGGGTCATGAAACTGATGATGCACATACTGACTTGACTAATTTCGTGGGTATTTGCAAAGCATATAAAAAATCGGGAGTGAGTCAAGATGTAATCAGGCTGAGATTATTTCCCTTCTCACTAGGGAGTGAGGCAACGCTATGGATAGCGGAGCTGCCCAATGATTCTATCACTACATGGAGGGAGTTGAAAAGAGAATTTCTTGAAAGATTTTCCCCACCTTCTAGAGCTTTGCAGCTGAAAGATGAGATATTCAACTTTAGGAAATTAAATTTTGAGGCACTTCATGAAACATGGTTGAGGTTCAACAAGAAGCTCAAAAGGGTGCCTAACCACAGGATCCCAGATGATACATTGTTGGAAATTTTCTATTGGTCTCTAAATGCTAACACCAAGATAGTGACTGATACCGTGTCTGGCAGAACATTCATGAGTCACACTTATGCTGAAGCTGCTGAGCTACTCGACAGAATCACTCAAACCAACCGTGCATGGAACACAAGAGAGTCGGAGACTCCGGTTGGTTCTTATGTGGTAGGTATTTCTGCGGAACAGAAAGGAAGGATGAAGAGCGAGATTAGGATATTGCTGAGATAAAGACCACAATGGGGCTTCTTGCTAAGTATTTGATGGGAGCCGGGGTTGAAAAGGTGAATGTTGTGGGTTCTCAGGGAAAGCCCCGGAGAAATGATGGAGGTGAATCAAAATTTGAGGAGGAAGCAAACTATCTGAATGATCAAGGGGCGGGTTTTCGGACTAACACCCAAAGGTATAACCAAGACTCTTGGCATCAAGGTTAGGGAAACCAATTCGGAACTACTACAGGGATAACAATTACAACCAAGCCAATATAGAGACAATGGAGACTGGAAAAAGCGTGAGGAGTACAAGAATGACAGAAATGGTCTATATGTTCCTCCATGGAAATATGAGCCAGAGTCTAGTGGTTCAAGGGTGGAAGACATGTTGTCTAAGGTACTTAAGCAGATGGAGGCGACAAA
This sequence comes from Datura stramonium, assembly GCA_018107945.1. Classification (NCBI taxonomy): domain Eukaryota; kingdom Viridiplantae; phylum Streptophyta; class Magnoliopsida; order Solanales; family Solanaceae; genus Datura; species Datura stramonium. The sequence continues at coordinate 16,939 of JACEIK010015581.1, read as the reverse complement.
TGGCCATCTCAAGGAGCTCCATGCTGATATTTCTGGTATGAACCAAAAGGTGGAATCACATGCCGTGGCCATTAACCAGATTGAGCAGCAGCTTAGTCAGATGTCTATTGTGATGAAACAGAGGCAGAAGGGCACGCTTCGTAGAAATATAGTTCAAAATCCAAAAAATGATAGTCATTGCATGTCGGTCACTACTAGGAGTGGGAAGGCGACAGTTGATCCTCTAAGTCCGGTGGTGATTGATGAGACAGTAGAGCCCTTAGTGATTGATAATGATAGGATGGAAGATTCCAAGGATCAGACTTTGGTTGATAATTCAGTGGAGAAGACCACTCCTAGTAATGCAAAGGAGCATGGATCTAGCAAAGAGAAGGAGAAAGAGGTACCGAAAAAGATCACACTTATTCCTAGACCTCCTCCCCCTTTTCCACATAGATTGAAGAAAAAGGTCGAATATGGAAGTATCACAGGTTCATCTCCATGTTGAAACAATTATCTATGAACATCCCATTAGTCGAGGCACTTGAGCAGATGCCCGACTATGCTAAATTCATGAAGGACCTTATCACTAGAAAAAGGATCGTAAGCTTCAAACCTGCAGATAATTTGCACCACTGTAGTGCAATAGCATCCCATTCTCTTGTTCATAAAAAGGAAGAACCTGGAGCTTTCACTATACCGTGCACTATTGGAGCCTTTAATTTTGTTGAGGCACTATGTGATCTGGGTTCTAGTATTAATTTGATGCCGCTAGCAGTGTTCAAACATTTGGGCTTGGGAGACCCCAAACCGACTACAATGCGGCTTTTGATGGCAGATCGTACGGTGAAAAATTCAGTGGGAATTCTCTATGATGTTCTAGTGAAGGTGGAGTCCTTTATATTTCCGGCCGATTTTGTGATTCTGGATTGTGAGGTTGATTTCAAGGTCCCCATTATCTTGGGGGGACCATTCCTCGCCACCGGACATGCTATTGTAGATATGGAAACTAGATAGCTGAAATTTCGATTGAACAATGAGGAGGTGACATTAAATGTATGCTGATCCATGAAGCAACCAAATGACATAAGGGTGGTCTCAGTAATTGATGTTGTGGAACCTGAGTTTCCCATTATGCCCATAGAAGAGTTAGTTATTCTTGATGACTTAGCAGCAGTTTTGATGAATATTGGTGTTGAGGAGATCCATGGGGGTGAAGAGATAGTTAATGCACTTGCTGGCATGGGGTCATACACTTATGCTCCAAAGAAGATTGATCTTGACCTGCAGAATCGGGTGACCCCACTAGTCAAGCCATCTATTTAGGAGCCTCCGGTATTGGAGCTCAAAGCACCCCTGTCTCACTTGCGGTATATATTTCTGGCAATCGGTAACACTTTACCAATCATTGTTGCAGCTGACCTAGAGGAATGGCAAGTGATGTGCCATGATTTTACGGTACTTTTAACGCTTAAAACCAAGAAACTATGCATATTCTGGGTATGTTTATATAGGTATGATGTGTTTTGTGTCTAATTTTGTAGGAAAACAGGTTCAGAAGTGAACTGGGTAAATTAATGCTTAAAATAATAGAACAGGTGATTGCCAAGAACTTCACAAGCCGTTGGCACTAAGCACGACTCGTTGCTGAAGTCGTAGGCAACTATTGAGTTTTGAAGATGCAGAAACAGTGTACCTGACAGGTTGGGGGGATGACTCGTTACATCAGGTAACAAGTCATGAAGTCAGTCGTGAAGACTAGGAGATGAATTAGTGAAGACGTAGCCAGTGAAGTTGACGGACGACATAACGAGTCGTTGGTTGACTAAACGACTCATTGGAAGGTCACTGGAACCAACATGAGATACACTGTAAATTTGAAGAACTTAGACCACGAGGGGCCTAACGACTCGTGCCCAGGCACAGCGAGTCGTTAGGTGACCCGTTGCAACAACTGGGTTCGAGGCTGAGGACGACTAGTTTATTAGATTTTAGCAAGGCACGACTCGTCAAAGGTCTAACGAATCGTCACCAAGCCCGTGATCACTAATGACTTTTTGGTTTCCATTTTAGTTAGAAAGAGTTTTCTTGGAACTATAAATACCTTTGTTTAGGTTTATTTTCGACAGATAGCTTATTACTACTTTTCATAGGATTTTGGTGTTGTATGATTATTCCTGGTCAAAACTTTCATTTTTCTTGAATTTGAGAATCAAAAGCAACATTGGAATTTATTCATCAATTTTGTGGAGTTTTATTCAATTACTTGGTTTTCTTCTCGATAATTTGTAAGTTGCTATTATGATTTATTCAATATGTTGTGATTGTGATCATTCAAACATGAATAGCTAAACCCATAACTAGGAGTTGTAGGGAACCAAGATAATTAACACATATAGGTTAAATATTTAGTGATTCTTGAATGGGGTTTTAATGCATGTATTGTTTCTCTTGCTTTAGTGATTCTTGGCGGTTGCGAACGTTAGGACTTGCCTTATTCTTATTTACCGGACCAAGGAAGTAGTGAATGAAAAAGTTAACAACGGAGATTTGAGGCCATCAACCCTCATCTAATAAGCTTGAACTTGTCAGGGATAGCTAATCAGGTATTATGGGTAAGGGTTAATTAAAGTACACCCATTATACACCAAGTTGCATGGTGATAATCATCTAGATAGGGACCAACCATTTAAGTGAACCTAACTTACTGATATTGCATATTTAAACACCGGGAATAGATCACTAGTGTACAACCTTTGTGGTTATGAAGTCTTGGGGAATACAATCTGTCAAGTCATTAGTGAATACAAACCAGAATTTGACTTAAGCATTTAGTAGTTTTTACTCATATTTCGTAGTCTATTTATTTCCCCTTTAGGAAATAAAGTAACTCAATAGTAGCAACTATTTGCATTAACTTAGGATTCTTTCCATATTCCTGTTGGATAGGCTACAAACTTTGTTGGGTTCTATATTTGACATCAGCGTAATTTGGGCGACATCAAATTTTGGCGCCCGTTGCCGGGAATACGGCTAAGGCTTTTGCTAATTGTGTTTGCTTTACTATTGGTTCTTATCTCATTTTTTATTTTTCTTTTGTTGTTTTGTTTTGGTTAACGGGTCTTAGGTTTGTGCATTCCGATACTAGGAGCTAAGGAAATCCCACAGTTCCAATTGATCACGAACTTGAGCAGACATTAAGAAACTTGAGAAGAATGACCAACATCCAAGAGTGGAAATTGTGGACCAAGCCACAACGAGAATGTTGGCTGAGGAGCAAGCTCGGGCTAGAGATCATGAGTTGCTTTCTAGAGGATTCTTTGAAGAGCAATGTCTAGCTATGAAATGGAATCGAGCTTCAAACGACAAGAGTCCATAGCACCAAAGACATCGGTATTTCGATGAGGATGATGATGCCGATATAGACGAATCGGTGCCACTGGAGCTATAGTCCCTCATGCTTTTTCTATTGGGGAAAAGTTTGATATCGATGCAATAATCCAAGCGCTGCTCAACATGAAAGGAATATTTGCGGGTCATGCATCTAATGATACTTACGCTCACTTGATAAAATTTCATTAGGTAGATGTAGGCATACAAACAATCACGAGTGAGGCAACAATGTGGTTGGTTGAGCTGCCGAATGATTCCATCACTACTTGGAAGAACTTAAGAGATCTTTTCTTGAAAGGTTCTTCCACCTTTAAAAACGTTGCGGTTGAAAGATAGAATTTATAACTTCAAACAACTAAATTCAGAGGCACTTCACGAGACCTGTTTGCGTTTCAACAAGAAGCTCAAAAGGGTGCCAAATCACAGGATTCCAAATGATACATTGTTGGAGGTCTTCTAGGTATCTGAATGCTAACCACCAAGGTGGTGGCTGACACTATCTCTGGTAGAACCTTTGTGAGCACACTTATGCGAAGGCTGCTAAGCTGCCCAGCGGAGATCACCAAAACCAATCGCCTTGGCACACTAGAGTCGGAGATTCTGATTGGTTCTTATGCGGGTTGTAGTATGTATGCAGAATAGAGGAGAAAAGATGAGGAGCATGATCAAGATATTGCAGAGATAAAGACCACTATGGGGTTTCTTGCCAAGCACTTGATGGGAGTCGGAGCGGAGAAAGTAAATTCTAGGTTCTCATCAGGGCACATTGTGATGGATGTGAATTTGAGTATGAGAAGAAGCTAATTATTTAAATAATCCAAACGGTGGGTTTCGGACCAACACCCAAGGGTCTAACCAAGAATCTTGGCGTCAAGGTCAAGGTAACAAAGGGTGGCGGAACTTTTACAAGGATAATAATTACAACCGAGGGCCAATTCACCAAAGTATGAAGACAGAAAAGCGGTTCAAATGACAAGGGGCGGTCTATGTTCCTCCCAAGCTGTGAGCTTGATTCCAGTGGTTCAAGGGTTAAGACATACTATCCAAAGTAATCAAGAAGATGGGAGACAACAGAGATGGCCATTTTAAGGAGCTCCATGCGATATTTTTGGTTTCAAGCAAAGGTGCTGGAGTCCACATGCCGTGGCGTCCAGGTAGATTGAGCAGCAGATGAGTTAGATGTCTGTTGTAATAGATGAAAGGAAGAAAGCACACTTCCCAGCAACGCAGTGCAAAATCTAAAAAATGAAAGTCATTTGCATGGAGGTAACTAATAGGAGCGGGAAGAAGCAATTGATCCTCTAAGGCCGGTTATGATGGAGTCAAGCCCATCTACGATGAATGATGACAGTGTAATGATGACAGTGTAGCAGATTTCGAAAACCCAACTTTGGTTGGAGATTCAAATGTGAAAACTGCTCCAAGTAATGCAAAGGAGCAAGGAGCTGCCCATGAGAAGGAGAAGGAGGCACAACAAAAACTTACAGCGATCCCTAGATCTCCCCCTCCTTATCCACAACATTTGAAGAAGAAAGCCAAAGATGGGAAGTATCACAAATTTATCTCTATTCTTAAGCAGTTGTCGGTGAACATCTCATTAGTTGAGGCACTTGAGCATATGCTAGGATATGCCGAATTCATGAAGGACCTCGTCACCAAAAAAAGGACTGTAAGTTTTAAACCTACTGATAATCTGCATCACTGTGGTTCCATAACTACACGGGTCCTAATTCAAAAGAAGGAAGACCCAGATTCTTTTACTATACCTTGCACCATTGGGGATGTTGAGTTTTCAAGGGCTCTTTGTGACCTGGGAGCTAGCATAAATTTGATGCCACTAGCAGTGTTCAAAAAATTAGGCTTGGGAGCCCCCACACCGACCACTATGCGGCTACTGATGGATGATAGAACCGTTAAAAATCCAGCGGGGATCCTATTTGATGTTCTTGTCAAGGTGGAAAAATTTATATTCCCAGCAAACTTCGTGATTCTGGACTACGAATTTGATTCTAAGGTCCCCATCATTTTGAGGCGATCATTCCTTGCAATCGATAGGGCCCTAGTAGATGTGGAGGCAGGCTAGTTAAAATTCAGGTCAAACAAAGAAGAGATCACCTTCAACATTTGTTGGACCATGAAACAAACAAGGGATTACAGTATAGTCTCAGCACTGGAGGGAGGAGATGAATTACTTGACGAATTCAGAGTAGTCAAGAGACTTGCATCGTGGCGCGACGTTAAATCAGGCGCTGCATGGGAGGCAAATCATGGGGTGTTTTGGTGAAGTCTGAGTAGCCAAAACACCCACGTCGTGCCGAGACATTAAATCAAGCCCTTTTTGGGAGGAAACTCAAGTTGTAAATGTAAGAAAAATATAGTGTTTACATTTGTTGATGGGTGCAGGTGATTAAGATGGAAAATTTGAAGTTGGAACCAAAATCTGGAACCTCAGTTCTGGTGCAAAAGGTCACAGAACGAGTCGTCGTTTGACCTGAAGAGAATCGCAAAAAATAGGGGAGCAACGGGTGACTCAATGATTCGTCTCTTCAAGAAAAGAATCGTGAGGTCCTCTGTCATGTACACTGGACAAAAGGCAGAATCAAACGGAAAAAGGGAGAAAACAGAAAAAGGTTAAAATTGGAGTCAAGAAGTGTGTAGTGCCAAGGAGGGTTAAGCTACTAATTTCATATGTACCATACCCAAACCTGAGCCTATGTTACAAGCCTAGAAAGTCCTATAGTGGTCCTGGTTACTTGTTTGAAAATCGAGGTATAGAAAGTAAAGTGTAAAGGCAAGCCTATGGTATTGCATGCACACAGTTAGAATTTCTTTGTGAGAGTGAGTGAATCTTACCTAGTCCCAAGAGAAATACATCGAAATAATCATATACACATGTATGAGTATGGGACTTCTTTGAGGTGAGAGCATGTGGTCAACAAAATCGTCTGCAAATTGTCTGGGTCAGTGTTATAGATTTATGTGCGTGGTTGCAAGTGACAGTGTTTTGCCATGTTTTGATTCCTCTGTGTCATGGTTGAAAATTTTGCATATGCATTGTGATTTGAGTTGATATGATGAAGGAGGGGTTAGTAAATTTTGATTTGATGAATAAATGTGACTGCCGTAAGTTTCCTAGAGTTCTTTCGATTGAAGTGTCGAAGTAGTTTTTTTTTTCTGAGGACATGTAAAAGTTCTAAGTTGAGGGTGTTGATGTGCCGTGATTTTATGGAACTTTCGACGCTTAAAACCAAGAAACTATGCACATTCTGAGTATGTTTATATAGGTATATGTGTTTTGTGTTTAATGTTGTAGGAGAACAAGTTTGGAAGTGAACTGGGTAAATTAATGCTTAAAATAACTGAACAGGTGACTGCTAGGCACTTCACGAGTCATTGGCACTAAGCACGACTCGTTGCTGAAGTCGTGGGCAACTATTGAGTTTTGAAGATGCAGAAATAGTGTACCTAACGAGTTGAGGGAACGACTCGTTAAATCTGGTAATGAGTCGTGAAGTCAGTTGTGAAGACTGGGAGAGGAATTAGTGAAGAAGTAGCCAGTGAAGTTGATGGACGACATAACGAGTCGTTAGTTGACTAAACGACTCGTTGGCAGGTCACTGGAACCAACCGTGAGATACACTAGAAATTTGAAGGAGTTAGACCACGAGGGGCCTAACGACTCGTGCCCAAGCACAATGAGTCGTTAGGTGACCCGTTGCCACAACTGGGTTTGAGGCTGAGGACGACTGATTTTAGAAAGGCACGACTCGTCAAAGGTCCTAACGAATCGTCACCAAGCCCATGATCATTGATGACCTGGTTTCCAGTTTTAGTTAGGAAAAGGTTTTTTTGGAACTATAAATACACTGGTTAGGTTTATTTTCGATAGCCGGCGTATTATTACTATTTTTCACATAGGATTTTGGTGTTGTACGATTATTCTTGGGTCAAGAAACAAGTTTTATAATTTTTTTCTTGAATTAGAGGATCAAAAGCAACATTGGAATTTATTCATCAATGTTGGAGTTTTATTCAATTACTTGATTTTCATCTACGATAATTTGCAAGTCACAATTATGATTTATTAAATATTTTGTGATTGTGATCATTCAAACATGAATAGCTAAACCCATAACTAGGGTTGTGGGAACCAAGATGAATTAACACACACAGGTTAAATATTTAGTGATTCTTGAACGGGTTTAATGCATGTATTGTTTTCTCTTCTTAATTGATTCTCGACGATTGCAAACGTTAGGACTTGCCTTACTCTTACTTACCGGGCCAAGGAAGTAGTGAATGGGAAAAAGGATTAACAACGGAGATTTGAGGCTATCAAACCTCATCTAATAGCTTGAACTTGTCCGGGGATAGCTAATCCGATATTATGGGTAAGGGTTAATTAAGAGAGCACCCGTATACGGATCAAGTTGCATGGTGATAATCATCTAGATAGGAGACCAACCATTTAGGTGAACCTAACTTACCGATATTGCATGTTAAACACCAGAATAATTCACTAGTGTACGAGGCTTGTTGAAGTCTTGGGGAACACAATCCTAGTCAAGTCGTTAATTGAATACAAATCGAATTTGACTTAAGCATTTAGTAGTTTTTACTCATATTTCATAGTCTATTTATTTACCCCTTAGGAAATAAGTAACTCAATAGTAGCAGCTATTCGCATTAACTTAAGTTCTTTCCATATTCCCTATGGGATCGACCTCAACCTTTGTTGGGTTCTATATTTGACATCGACCACTTTATATCTCAATTGGGAGGTGTAATTTGGCGACATTAGCAAGTGGAGGCTTTGGTCTCCATTTTGAAGAAATATAAAAAAGCCATCAAGTGGACCATTGCAGACATTATTGGAATTCCAGACGGTATTTGCACTCATAAGATACAACTAGAGCCAGATTATATTCTGAGCATTGAGCATCCGCATAGGTTGAATCCACCTATGCAAGAGGTGGTCAAGAAGGAAATCATCAAGTGGTTGGATGCGGGTGTTGTTTACCCTATTGCTGACAGCAAATGGGTGAGCCTAGTTTAGTATATACCAAAGAAGGAAGGAATCACGGTGGTCCCAAATGCTAATAATGAGCTCATTTCACTCAGTCTAGTCACCGGTTGGAGAGTACGCATGGATTACAGGAAGTTGAACCATTGGACTCAAAAAGATCATTTTCCTATGCCCATTCATGGATTAGATGCTAAACCGGGGCAGAGGATGGTACTGTTTTCTTGATGGTTATTCAGGGTACAATCAGATTTCTGTAGCCCCCGAAGACCAAGAGAAAACTATTTTCACTTGTCCATATGGTACATTTGCTTTCAAGAGGATTTCGTTTGGGTTATGTAATGCGGCCACCACTTTTCAGCATTGTATGATGTCCATATTTTCTAACATGGTGGAGGACATCATTGAAGTCTTTATAGATGACTTTTCAGTGGTGGATGATTCATTCGATGATTGTTTGGCTCATTTGAGCAAGGTGCTGCAGCGATGTGAAGAGACCAACTTGGTGCTTAACTGGAAAAAGTGCCATTTCATGGTCAAATAAGGTATAGTGGTAGGCCATAAGATTTTTGGTAAGGGTATTGAGGTGGATAGGGCCAAGATCGAAGTAATTGCTAGTCTACCACCTCCAATTTCTGTGAAAGGTGTTCAAAGTTTTTTGGGTCATGCAGGGTTTTATAGGAGATTCATCAAGGACTTCTCAAAGATTGCACATCCTTTGTGTAAATTTTGTGAGAAAGAGGTGAAGTTTGTTTTCGATGAGGCATTTCGGAAGGCATTTGAATTCCTAAAAGAGAGATTGACTACTGCCCCGATTATAGTGGCACTTGACTAGTCTTTAATGTTTGAGGTTATATGCGATGATAGCAGAGTGGCTTTGGGAGTTGTGTTGGGTCAGAGGCGTGAAAAAATTTTCCATTCTATTTATTATGTTAGCAAAGCTCTTAATGCAGCTCAGAAAATTACACCGTGACAGAACAGGAGTTATTGGCTGTAGTTTTTGCATTCGAGAAGTTTTGGGAGTACTTGCTTAGAACTAAGGTGATAGTTCATACAGACCATGAATCTTTGAGATATTTGATGGCAAAGAAGGATGCCAAGCCACGGTTGATTCGATGGATTCTTCTATTGCAAGAGTTCGAGTTCGAGGTAAAAGACCGAAAAGGAACCGAAAACCAAGTGGCGGATCACTTATCAAGATTGGAACCAGATGCAGAACTTCGAGATGAGCTTGACATAGATGATGCATTCCCTGACGAGCAGGTTTTAGTTGTGTCACAAGATCTCATCCCATGATTTGCAGACTTCGCTAGTTATCTGGTGAGTGATGTTGTACCAGAGCACTTATCTTTTCAACAGCGGAAGAAGTTCATGTCTGACGTGCGAAAGTTTTTCTAGGATGAGCCTTACTTATTCTGCATATGTGCTATGGGTTGATTCAAAGATGTGTGCTCGAGGTGGAGATGTTGAGCATACTGGAGGCCTGCCACTTATCCCCTATTGGGGGTCACCACATCGGGATTCGCACAGCCCATAAAATTTTGCAATGTGGGTACTATTGGCCAACCATTCACCAAGATGCGCATGATTTTCAAAGGCATGTGATGCATGCCAAAGGAAAGGAGGCATATTAAGGAGGCATGAGCTTCCTCTTTCTCCCATCCTTGTCATTGAGCTATTTGATGTGTGAGAAATTGATTTCATGGGCCCATTTGTGAGCTCAAATGGGATGAAGTACGTACTTGTTGCTATGGACTATGTTTCAAAATGGGTGGAGGCAGTTGCGCTTCCAAATAATGAAGGGAAGAGTGTCACAACATTCTTAAAGAGGAATATTTTTGCCAGATTTCGGACTCCCAGAGCCATCATTAATGATGGGGTTCGCACTTCTACAAATGATTATTTCGTACTTTATTGGAAAAATATGGGGTGAAACACAGGGTGGCAACACCCTATCATCCCTAGTCTAGTGGGCAAGTTGAAGTCTCCAACCGGGAGATAAAGACCATCTTAGCGAAGATTGTGAATGTTAACCGTACAAATTGGTCTAGGAAGCTAGATGATGCTTTATGGGCTTATCGGACCGCATTGAAGGCTCCTATAGGTATGTCTCTATATCAGCTTGTATATGGGAAAGCATGTCATCTTCCGGTTGAACTTGAGCACAAAGCTATGTGGGCGTTCAAGAAACTAAATTTGAACTGGAGCGAAGCTGCAAACTTGAGGCTTGATCAGTTAAATGATCTAGATGAATTTTGTTTGAAAGCATATGAGAGTTCTGAAATTTATAAACTAAGGATGAAAATTCAACATGACCGTAAGAATGAGAAGAGAGAGTTCAGCCCGGGTGATATGGTATTACTATTTAGGCTTCGCTTGTTTCCTAGCAAGTTGAAGTCTAAATGGGGGCCTTTTTGAGTGGTTCAAGTATTCTCTCGCGGGGAAATTGAACTGGAAAATCATGAAGGAAAGCGATTTAAAGTCAATGGTCAATGGTTGAAAGCTTGTCCAGGGAAGAGCGAAGAAATAAAGATGGTGGATCTCCAGGCTCTGGGTGAAATCTAAGTAACCCGGGGACTTGCATCGCGTCGTGACGTTAAATCAGGCGCTGCATGGGAGGAAACACATGGAGGTGTTTAGGTGAAGTCTGAGTAGTTAAAATCCCCGCATCGTGCCACGATGTTAAATCAGGCGCTTCTTGGGAGGCAACCCAAGTTGTAATTGTAAGATAAATATAGTGTTTACATGTGTTGATGTGTGCAGGTGATTAAGATGGGAAATCTGAAGCTGAAACCAAAAATTTGAACTTGAGTTACTGGTGCCAAAAAGCACAGAACGATTCTTCATCAGACCAAATGACTCATTAAGTGGATTGTGGTCACTTCCACAGAAAACAATGTAGACAACGGTTGACCAAATGAGTCGTTGCCAGTGACAACAAATTGTGGGGTCTTCTGTTAAGTCTACTGGATTAAAGATGGAATTAGGCTGAAAAAGGTGACAACGAATGACTTAATGAATCGTTAGGAGACCCAACGATTCGTCAAGTGACCCGTCATGCATCTACTGCAGTGCCAACAGAGTTCAGGGCCTATGACTCATTCCACGATTCGTTGGGTCGCACCACGAGTCGTTAGACGAGTCGTGAGGGATCCTAAACCCAGTCAATTGAACGAACAACCAAACGAGTCATTTCTCTGCTTAACAACACATTACGTGGGTCGTGGTATGTTTTTAAGTACATCTTCCACCCGACTCGACCCATGTACCAATTAGGGTAATTTGATTCTTAAAGCATATAAACCACCCAATTGTGCCCTCTAATATTTCACCTGAACTTAAACTAAAAATCCAACTCAAAGTTTCCCACTTTTTCATTATTCCAATATCTCTTCTCACTCGCAAATCTCTCTCTCACACACACGATTGTACTCGAATTTGCCCAGGTGAAAAGATTAAATTGCAACTGTGCATTGCAATCACCTATCTGCTAAAAAAATCTTCCTCTAATTTTGATCACTGTGAGTAATATTTTCCTCCTTTTTCAAGTGTTTTAATTGACTCAACCCTGTAACATTGTTATGCCTTGATAATTTATGTTTGATATCAGATGAAAACCCTAGGTTGTTTGGAACTTAAAATCATGATCAACAAGTAAATACAATGCTATAAAGAATTTTGTCTTTGTGTTGGTTGGATTAAAAAGAGTAATTGATGATGAATATGAGATTGTTTGATTTGTGATGAAATACCCGATAAACCCTAGTTGCCATTAAATTTTCAGTTGAAATCATGGTATCACCTTATGACTCGTTGTGTAGCTCATCCTGAGAGGGAAAATAGGCGAATTAACCAATGTACCTTACGACTGGTCTAGCGAGTCACTTCCACAAGAAACGATTCATTGTGAACCAGTCGTAAAGTCCACTGGTTCAACAAAATAAAAAAAACCGACCTGCAGACAACGAGTGACCTCACGAGTCGTGGCCAGTGGCAACAACTCGTTGAGTCCCTCATCCTGTCTACAGGGACACAATTAAAAGTTGATTTTATTTCATATCTCTCTTGCATACTAATTGTCATCACACAGGTACAATGGCTTCGGAGGGTACATCAAAGAAGGGTCCGGCCAAGAAACAGGTGCTAGACAGGAGTCAACCATCATATCGCTGACTTAGAGACGCGCCCTCTTCCTCTGTAGAGTCGAGTGGCTCGATGGAGGAATAAAAAGTTTCAGAAGAGCATCTTGAGAGGATATCCACCAGGGATAGGACACAACGCCCTACAAATCTGACAGCCCTAGTTGATTCTCCTACTCTACTTGCAAGAGACCCACCAAGCGGAGCAGAAGAGAATGCTGGGGCCATAGTCCCAATTGCTCCCGAGGGCACCATAGCTACGACAAATGCAGAGGGTGCTGATGAGTCATGTGCCCAATAGGGGAGCACAGATGATGAGTTTACAAAGACTTCAAATACATCTAATGACCAACTACGGTAGGTGAGGCGATGGTGTGTTTGCGGTATCGGGCCCATTTGCAACAGGAACATTGCTCCAAATGAAAAAGGCCATCCAAAAAGGAGAATCTACGAGGAGCCCAGACTAGTCACCACAAGGCTCAAGGACGTCCCCGAGCTACAGACATTATTTGATAGATACATGTTTAGGTGGTTAACTGAGCCATCGGGGAGCTTCAACCCTTGTCTGGTTAGAGAGTTTTATGCCGCCTATGCAGCCACGTTACAAAGTCTGGCTTTGGGAGGCCAAGACTGGAAGAAGAGGCCTGTATTGATGCAAGTGTTAGTTCGGGAGACTCCTGTAGACATCTCTGAGAGGACCATCTCTAGACTTATCTATGGTCCAAATTATCATGCCCTGATGAATACAGCCGAGTTTGATCACAAACTGTTCGAGCTCAAGAAAGTCAAAACCAAGAAGCTGAACAGTGTAGAAAGAATCAGGTAGTGTACTTGGCTGTCACGCGTCATTATCACACGGGGTCCGCTAGTTGAGTTCACAGATAAAAAAGGCCACACTGAAGTTCCAAGATAAATTTTGGTGGTTATTGGTTCGGTATAGAATGGTATCGACCAACAATGACAATGTGCTTTCACCTAACAGAGCTGCACTGGTAGCTAGCATCATGGAGGGGTACGCCATAAACTTCCCGCGATATATTGTTGAAGAGATTCGAGAGCGGGTGATAGTAGACAACACTTCCATTCCCTTTCCATAGTCAAAGGTGCCAAAATTACCGTCAATTGATCAGTGAGTTGTGGTCCATAAGATCACCGATATCGGGTTGATAAGAGATGAAACAAATCCGGTATCGAGAGCGAGGAGTCCGTCTGCCGCGTCCGCTGGAGCGACTTTATTGGTAGAGGCATTGAGCAGCAGTATGCAGACTGAGGCTGCATTGTTTACCGAGATTGCGGCAGAGCCCACAAAGGCCAGAGAGATTGGTAGCTAGCCTGAGGCTATAGATGCATCCGACATTCCCGCACCTGCTGATGTTCCAAATTCCTCATCCTTAGAAGCAGCACCTCGACCACCTGTTGCACCCTCACGTGCTTGTCAGCTGGCCTAGTTACAATTTCTCAAGAATTTCTGACTGACATTGCTAGGCGACTAGCTAAAGTAAAAAAACAGTAGGCATACACGACTCTTCAAGTTAAGGTATTAATGGAGAAAGTAAAGTCGTGGGTTACAAAGGAGTTGGAGGCGCTCTCTAGATTAGTACATGGCCGGTTGGATGCTTTTGAGAGGCATATGGATGAGCGCCTTGCACAGTTATGGGCGCTCGAGTTGATTAGATGGTATACGGAGGTAGCAGCACTCCAAGTGGAGGTGCGGGTGTTATCCGCATGACAAGTAGCTGCGATCCCTCCACTTGTGCTTCCAATGATTGATGACGAGAGCTAGGAAAAGGTACCACCAGTAGTTGATTTTATCACTAAGGAGCCAGTGACACAGGATAAGGGTAAGAAGCCCCGTGAGAAGGCAAGTTTTGATGAGGATGACTCTCTGCTCCATGAGCAGAAATGAGAGTGGAGAGATATGGAGGCAGCGCTACAGTTATCTAGAAATAAGGCTCAACAGAGGGCCGCAGTTGAGGCAGCGAGAGCTCGTGGAGAAGGTATGAGCTCAGTACATTTTGAAACGCACCGGGTCAAACCGATGGTGCAGGAGATGACACTGGAGGAGTAACACTGGAGGAGTATATGCACCCTCCACTGACCAAGTCGCAGACGCCTAGGTCGCCCAGGTATGTTCCCTATTTCCATGTTTTATTTTTATATATGCGTCAAGGACGACGCATGCTTTTCTTGATGGGGGTGGGGAGGGATACCTGTGTATTTTTGCTGAACATAACCCGAGAGTTTTTCTTGCTGGATATCTTTTCCTCGAGTGTTCCTTATCTAGTAGAACCGAAACGTTTAGGTTTTTATGTTTTTGTGTTTGTTTGTGTCAGTCGAAAGATAATTAGGTGAACTTAAGGTAGTCAGTAGCATTAAGTTTTTGAATTTAGTTGAACTGATAATGTGATACCCCTCCTAATTTTTTTATGTGTGTGTTAAAATTATAAGTATGACCTTTGTGAATCTTTGTATGGCATTAAAACTGTGAACATGTTTATCATTGTATGGCTGTACCTGAACTAACAGTTAGTAGAAGTGATGATATTGGCCTGTGCAATGTGTGAGTGAGATTTAACAATTAATTTCTGCTGTGTGTGTCAATCTAGAACTTTCCTGGTCAGTCATACCGAGGTAGAGGATGGGAAACTAGGAAAGGATAATATGCCATTTTTGAAGAATGAGTCCACTTTAGCCTTAAAAGACCTACCAAATGGAAATAAATATCCCTTGATCCAAATTTTGAGCTTAAATAGACCTTTCTTTTGTTAACACCAATTCACCTTCCTACTTGATTAAAATGAACTTGTTTTGTCCTTGGTCCCTCCTTGGACAATGTGAACCTCAACTCAGAAAAATCGCCTAAGTTGAGGGTGACTATTATATGGGTGATTAAGAAGAGTAGGGTGGAACGAAATTAAGTAATAAAAATGAAAGAGCCGATGCGGTGTGCATAATGAAAAGAAAAGAAAACAATTTTTAAAGAGAAAAATAGCAAAACTAAAAAAAAGTGAAAGTAATGAATACTTGAAAGAAGGAACACTGCACTCGTGGTTGCAAACAAAAGTAAAAGAAGAAGAAAGCAAAGGAAAAAACGAGAAAATGTGAAAATAAGGTTATAAGTGGAGCCAATGTGTGTGTAGTGCCAAGGAGGGTTATGCTACTAGTCCCATCTGTACCATACCAAAACCCGAGCCAACGTAATAAGCTTAAAAATTCCTATAGTGATCCTGGTTACCCGTCTGAAATTCGAGGTATTGAAAGTAAAGGCAAGCTTATGGTATTGCATGTGCACAGTTAGAAATTCTTTGTCAGAGCGAGTGTGATCTTACCTAGTCCCAAAAAAAATATTGATATGATCATATAAATATGTATGAGTGAGGTACTTCTTTGTTGTTATACCCCGGGAACCCAAGGATCAGATGCGGAAGTAAAAACAGAGAAAAACTGAAAATTCGCACCAGGTCACAAAACAACCCGTGAGGTGATCCATGAGGAGTGACCACGAGATGTGAGGTGACTCGTGGTCAGCATGATTTGGCAAGGCCTGAGTGGGGAGGCCACGGGCCTAACCATGAGTCGTGGTTAGACCTCACGACTCGTGAGGTCACCCGTGGTCTACCTTGGAGGTTTGACAAGTTAGGATGGGAAGTGTAGGCCACGGAAGGTGACCACGATTCGTCGTCTGACCTCACGACTCGTGAAGTCACCCGTGGGGTCCCTTTGGATATTTTGGACAGTGGACTCAACGGACCATGGCCATGAGTCGTACCCTGTGCCGACGACCCATGAGGTCCCTCGTGGGGACTGGCGACCAGAAATTTCTTGTATTTTAATATGGGTATTTTCATAATTTCTAAGTTCTTAAGGCCTAAACGACATCGTTTTGGATATTTTTCTGAGTGAGATAAGATGAGTTAAGTCCTTTGTGCATGCCCATTCTCATGCAAAAGCTTAGAGAGATTTTTTGGGAGATTCAAGGTCTTCTTCCCTAAATTTCCATCAATTTCTTTGTGGGTATTCAAGGAACCTCGAAATCAATCCATTCCCAGGTATGTAGGGTTTTAGAATGGGTGAAATCCTTCCTCACCCATGCCCAAATTTCGAATTTAATCATGAATCCTCCTATTCCATTCTATGGGGTTTTACCCAAAAACATGAAAATGTGATTTCTCTTTATGGGTTTGAATCAATTGAGTTTTAATTATTGAATTATGAATGATGGGCAAGTTTTACATTATTTTCTTTAAAATTATGTTTCAATCTTTTAAATAGAAAATGCCCATGTGATGAAAGTTCATGGAAGTAATGATTTATGATGAATACTCTATATTTTGAGTTTATTGATGATGGAAAAGCATGATTCCAAACTCCCATGTTTATGAGCATATTTTGAAAGAATTGAATA
>JACEIK010015579.1:0-18462 GCA_018107945.1 Datura stramonium | reverse complement strand
AGCCTCTAAGAATACTGATAAGATGGTCGGGACAGGGCCCTGACCTACCCGTACTATACAACAAAAGAAAAATGGTATAAACCTCTTAATATCAAGCTCCAGATGATAGGAACTGAGGACTCTACGCTGGCTAGGATCATGAGGGATCAACTCCTCGTCTATAGGTGTACAGGCAAGTAATGCAGCGCCCCAAATGGGCGTCAGTACCACTGGTACCAAGTATGTAAAGCAAACTGAACATAACTGAATATAAGCAACAATACTAGAAATTCTAAATAGTAGAAAGTATCTGAAACTGTCTGGACTGGCGGAATCTAAAATAAGCTTATTTGTACTGAAGGTAAGGTAGAAGCATACCTGTCGTCCTGGCGAGTCGACACAGCTATTAACCCTGGGGCAGCAAGGAAGCTCTAGGGGTGCCCTCAAAGCACAAATAGGTCTCAACAAACAATAATCACATATAACAAACATGTTCGATCTGAAAATTCTATCTGTATTCTGATTTCTTATTCTGAGCTCTTTTCTGCGTTAAACTGATTCTCATACTAAGCTATATTATATTTGAGATATTGTCTGACTGTCTGATATTGCTTTACTAACCTTTATTCTGATTATATCATAATGTTATAAAACATGCTTGCTAGATTCATACTGGACTAAATATTCGCTTTTTGAATTTTTTCTTCTATAGTTCACACTATTTGCTATACTGGATTACTAACTTGCCGAAGGAACTAGCTTTACATACCTTCGCTTCGGATTCCCGACTAACTGGCGTAGCTCAGTCAGTACTTCTACTATTTCTCCCAACTGCATTCATATACATGTCAATTAGAACTAAATGCGTTAATATTCTGAAAGAAAATATCACTTTTAATATTTATATAACTCAAACTTTGGCTTATCGAAAAACGGTCGAAAACTCGCTATTTCTCGAAAGTCCAGAAGAGAGAAATACTCACTTTAGGGCTAGGAGTATATTGACACTAANACTTACCTTAACTCGGTAGCACGATGATTCGCCGGCCGAATTTCACGAAACTAAATCCGTAGGAATGCTCCTTGCTGCTTAATACCTCAGTATCTTGAGTAAATTTGAGTTTGGACCGCGTTTGACGGCGTAATCAGACGAATATTGTTAAGTAATCTTCGTTCCTCCTTCTCTAAGGTTTTTACCCTCTGTTCATATAGGAAATTTTATGAAATTAACTTTAAAAACCGAAGTGAGGGTTTATATACTTGGGCCTGGACAGGGCCTCCGTGACACGGCGCCATCGCGGAGGCCCTCCCTCCGTGACACGCTGCCATCGCGGAAGGGCTCTGCCCCGACTCCTCCCTCGATGGTTCGACGAGTCTTTTATCTGTTCTTTCCCCGAGCCTTTTCCTAGCATGTATGGCATTCAAAAACTCTTAACCAACATGCCAATAGGCTGTCTACATGTTGAGAATTTACGTGGTGTAACATTTAGAGCATACAGTAAAGCAGTGGATGTTTCGGCAAACTCAGGTGATTAATGAGATGCAGAAGTCCATCCATGAGATGTAAAGGTAGATGGGGAAAATGTCCATTTTGTAGAATAATAGACCCCAAGGGCCACTTTCGAGTAACACTAAGAAGAACCCCAAGGAATTTTGTGAGCGCAATCTCTTTGCGTAGTGGAATAGAGTTGGGTGAGATGATTTCCAAAAATGATAAAGTAAAGGAATAGCAAGTTGTGAGGTCCATGTATGAGGTTGGTTAGTTAATCCCTTCAAAGCCAAAAGTAATGGAAGCCAAACCATCTCCTCCATTCCTATAAAGATTCAAGAAGCAGAAGGAGGACACAACTTGTAAGAAATTTTTTGATGTTTTGAAATAGGTGCATGTGAAGCTACCATTGGTAGAGCTTCTGCAGGAGGTTCCAAAATACACCAGGTATCTGAAGAATATCGAGTCAAACAAAAAAGGCTTGCGAAGTTTGACACTTTGGCTCTTATGCAAGAGTGCAGTTCCCTAGTGCAGAATGAGATTCCAAAGAAGCTGAAAGATCTTGGGAGCTTCACTATTCCAGTGATTATCAGGAGCAGAGAAGTTGGTTCAGCACTATCTGATTTAGATGCAAGCATCAATTTGATGCCTGCATCCTTGTTCGGAACTTTGGGTTTAGGTTAACCACACCCCATCATAGTGGCATTGCAGTTAATCGACACATCCCTTGCTTATCCTGATGGTGTGATTGAAGATGTATTGATTAAAGTGGGACCTTTCATATTGCCGGTGATCTTAAACTATGAAACTGACGAGTCATGTCCCATCATTTTGGGAAGAGGATTCTTAACCACCGCGGACGCAGTTATCAAGGTGAAGTCAGACAAGATGTCAATGACTGTGGATGGCCAAGAGGCAATATTTGTTGTGTTCAGGGTGGAAAAGCTTCCACCCCATTATGAGGAATTTAAAATGAGACCAATGGTGGAGCCTGGAGGGTGTAAACAGGCAGTTGAACAACATGTGTTGCATGGAAACTCAGCAAGTCAGGTTACGAACCATCTTACTCGAGTGAAGAAGTGAGAAGTCTTGCATCGTGCCGCAATATTAAATCATGTGTTGCATGGGAGGCGACCCCTGAATGTCATTCCATGACTATAACTAAGGCGCTTGATTTGAGGTGAAAAAGCAAGGGAATGAAGCTGAAAAATTCTAAATTTGGGGCAAAATACCCAGAATAGGCCACCAGGTGTTAAACTATAGATGGAAAAAATTTAGGTTGGTGCATAGGAGGGCATGCCGTGCCATAAAGAAATTTTTTTTTCAAATGTCTGACGAGGTGAGAGGCATGCCGCGCTAGGTGTGTGCTGGATGAAAATATTTTGGTCATGATATTTGACCCAAGGAACTTAAAATTATTTAAAAAGAAAACATGCCTCACCTTTATTTTAAATCCCCATTCATCCTCTCTCATTAAAAAGTAAAAAAAAAAAGCAACAAAATTCTCTCTCTCTTCACCAAACCCGTAACTCCCCCTTCCCTTCCTCTCCATTGTTGTCTTCTCCAAGGAGCTTGGTGAAGCCAATCTCTTTAACTGAAGTAAGTATTTTTATTCTCTCTTTTTTATTTAATCTTAAAAGAATGCTCCCACACTCTTCTTCCCTAAATTGAAAGACCCAAAAATCACCATTGTTGGTGGAAATTTCGAATTTCACAATGTGGGTCTCTATAGCTTGGATCTCTTAAGTTCTTCCATAATAATGCTATATCCTTGTTTGGGTTACTTATTGTTGGTTGAATTTAGTGAATCTAAGTTGTGGGTGTGAAGGGGGTAATGATTTCAATTCATGAAATGGTGGGTTGAAGCATTGATTATAGAGAGAGAAAGTAATTACTTCTTGAAAGTCTTGAATGTCAAGATTCTTGGGTTGTTTAAAAATTCATGTAATTCATTATGGAATGTAGTAAATATCATGTTTATTGTTGTTTGAAGTTATTGTGACTACTTTCATATGTGGGTTGTTTGAATTGTGACCGAAAAGGGGAAAAGTGAAGGGAATGGCCAAAGTTAGGCATTCTTGAGATGAAAAAAATAGAAGAGATGTGAGAAAATTCATGAACATGGTTGTAGTGTAAAGTTAGTTAATAATGTGGGTTTATGAGATTTTATATGACGATAGGGGAAGTCTGAGTACCCCATTGGACAAATTCTTACAACTATGCTAGCGAATTAAGTGTGGGGTCATGTTGCACCTCTTACACCTAATTAGATAGCCTTGTTATTCAAGAACTAATGTTGCAAAGTTCTTGTAGTTTGATTGTTTGGCATGTACTATGGCATCATGAGGCGATAAAGAAAAAGAAGTGGTAATTACTGACAAAGGTAGTGGCTTAGGAAGGGAACAAAAGGGTTAAAGTCATCGGCCACAAAAGCACCTCCTGCTAGGAGGTTCAGAGCCAAAGTTGTAGAGGAGCATGGGCTTAAATGGTTTAATATACAAAAGGAGGCCAAGTATGCTCAAGAAAATCGGACTGGTCTGGGATACCTTGCACTTAAATACCCTACCATCTGTGACACTATTCGTGAGTTAGGATTGGGATACGTGTTTGTGGAGCCTGAAGAGTGCAACCTCACTTTGGTGATGGAATTCTACGCTAACTGGGATACATCCTTTGGAGAGAGGACCAAAATCAAGATAAAGGGCCAAGTGGTTCACTTCAGTGTTAGGTCATTCAATGCTTTCCTTTGCACACTTGTGGTGGACCCGTCAATGTACTTCCTACTGCTACAAAAGGCCCCGTATCTATGTGGCGAATACTCTTATGCCTATTGGGAAAGGGACCATAAGGGCACCCATTCTACACACTTATTCTCCTACTTGAATAAGGAGGCTAGAGTTTGGGACAAATTTGTATGTGTCGTACTTATGCCTGGGACACACGCCACTGAGATTACTAGAGAGAAAGAGTTGTTTTAGTCTATATACTGATGAAGGGGCTACCGATCAACTTTGGTGCAGTAATCAGAGATAACATGAGGAGATCTCGCCGCAACTACTGATGGAAGTATTGTTATGGCAGTCTTCTCACCCAATTTTTGAGAGAGGCTGGCATTGAGGAAGAATAGGTCGATCTTCATCTATCCTTAGCAGGGAAGTTGACGAGCAAGATGATGGATATAACAAAGGGCAAGGATCTAGTAAATTCCTCAGTTCAACTTCTCACTCCCACTGATCGTCAGGCTGGAGATGACAGTTGGCGATGCTGCATGTTCGGGATGCTAGAGCTGCAATTGAAGATTGGAGGAAGACCTGCCACTAATGAGGGAATGTTAGCACTAGAGAAGTAATATCCACTGACTGAGAGTGCGATACTAATGTACAAAGTGGGACCAGCTTTTGAGAATCCTCTAAATAATGATAAGGCCACAATATTGACTAATGGTGTTTATGATATCGATGAGGATGAGGTGGATGATTCCACCACATGATCCATGCAGGTTGATGGTGAGGATGATGATTATGATGATGATCAGGAGTATAATCCTGATGATGATGATTGTGCTTAGAGGCCCAGGAATTTCTTTTTCTGTCCCTAATTAATATGATTGTGTGTGCACTAGGGATAGTGCACTGTTTAAGTGTGGGCTGGAGGAAATAGATTTCCTATTTATTCCTTCTTTGCTAAATTTATAATGGGCTGTAGCATTAGTTGTCATCTTTGTCATTCTCTGTGCTGGTAGTGGATTTGTGATTGATAAAACCATGTCCTGTAATAGTTAGTAATGATGATGATTGTAACACTGATGATGCTTTGTTACTTGTTATGTGATCATCTCTACTTAGTTTGTTTTGTTAATTGAGAGAGTCAATTTTTTTCTTTTAGTGTCGTCATAGAGGTAGTGACACTTCCCAATGATGGATGGACGATGACTGTCTTAAGGGAAATTAGTAACAGTTTATTTTCATTTTTTAGGATGGAGTGTGCTCTTTGATATTCCACTTAGAAGCTAAGCTAGAGACAATGAAGTGGTAATCTTGAATGCATAAGAAGTAGAAATCCATAAGAGACTCATAGGTTCTTTAATTTGACTAAAGGAAAAATAATCATAGGGATTAATAATGATAGTCTCATTCAACTTGATTGTGTGGATTTGTAGATATATGAAACTGACGAACATCACGATCCCATGAGAGGTGAGCTTTAATTATAGTGTTTGGTACATAATGTAGCATCTAGAATTTGCCTAAGTGTGCACAGGATAGCAGTTTCCAATAAAGAAATATATGATTAAGGTTTTTATTTGAAAAACCCTATTTTGTCCATTGTTATTGTGCCTTCCTTAACACTATCCCTAGTTAACCATTTTGATCCATAAGCCCTAATTTTCTTCTTAGCCTCAAAAGAAGCCTATTCCCTTTTTGTTGTGAGACCTTCAGAATTTTTGATTCAAAGATAGTCTGACGCACTTTGAGAATTAAGAATGAGGGACCACCAAGGTAGAAAGAGTCAAGGGAGAGGAAAGAAAGAAAAAAATGTGGGGATGATAAAAAGAGAAAATAGAAGAGAGGTGCCCACAAAAATATGTTGGCTACTTGCTGCTAGAACATAAATGAAAATATTTTAATGGTTGATCATTCTTGTGAACTTATAAGTGGAAACTAGAAATCAAGTAGTAAAAAAGGGGCATGAGAAAAGAGAAAGGAATTAGTGAAGTAAATGGTGAGCAGTTAAGAAAAGAGGTGGACAAGAAAGATGAAAAAAATTTCTTAAAGTGCTTAGTACTAGTAGTTACTACTAAAGAGAACTCATTTCTACCCGTCCCTTAGCCGGCATTACAACCAAGAAAAGTCCTTATGATCTTACTTTTGTTGAAGCAAGTAGTCTAAATGTACATGATGGGCAAGCTTATGGAATGTTGCTTGTATATGATACATCATTTCTAAGAGTGAGTGTATCTTGCTTATTATATTCCAAGCTTTGATTGATAATATAAGAGAAGGAACATCACTAAATAAGTGAGGGCATAAGATGGTCAAAGTCGGTGTACTATGTGTTGTATGTTTCATATTTAATCATGGTGTCCTTGTTTTCAAAAGATGAGTCAATTATAGAGGCTATGTAGTCTTGAATGTGAAAACTTCTGTATGTGCTTGATATGAACTTTTATGAATTGATGAACCACTAATGCATGTGCTCTATGCTAGTTGCTTGAGTGAGGATTGATAAGGGAAACAAGTGGTGCGAAAAAAGGTTTGTCCATATAAGAAAGGATTGTTTGAGGATGAATAATGGTTCAAGTGTGGGGTGGTGATGTTTGGCATATTCTTATGCCCATTTTCCATGTTTTTACCCATAATTTGTCTTGTTTTGAGTACATTATCCTTATTTTCATGAATTCATATTTATGTGTGTCTTATGAGCTAACAAATATTTTTAGATGTTTTCAGCAGGAAACTAAGGAAAAAGAACTCAAAAATATCCAAGGTGCGAAGGAAGAAGAGTATGCAAAAGTTGTCTTGGCGAGATAACTGGCGTGGCATGCTAGGCCCCCAACATCAGAAAATATTGTGCTCAAGTTGGTGTAATGGATGGCGTGGCGCGCCAGGACCTCGACTTCATAGAATTTGACTAACACCTAGGCGAGATGGATGGAGTGGCACACCAGAGGGAAAACTTCAGAAGAATTTCAAGTAAAATATCTGGTGTAGTAGATGGTGCGACATGCCATACCCATTTTGGACAAGATTTTCAAGTTTAAAAGCTACATTTCTCAATGGAAAAAGAGTCATTGGATCCCATGCTTATAAATATAACATCTAGGGCATTTTGTTAGCTACCAATCATTCATCATATTGATCAATTTGTACGCAGTTCTTGGAGGAACACACAAGTTCATTTTCTAGATTTTTTTCCTCAGCTTTTGTTTTTTATTCGAATGATGAATTCTTTTGTTTTCCACTTGAACATGAGTGGCTAAACTCTTGTTCTAGGGTTTTGGCCATAGCAGATGATTGACGTTTGAAACTCTTAATTCTTCGTTAAAAGTTGTAAATACTTATGTAAATTTCTTATTTGTTAGATTGATCACCTGTCATGACCCGAACTGAGTCCCGAAATGCGACACGGGACAAGGAGCCCCGAGAGACCCCAAGTCAACCCATGGCATAAGCATACATCTAACTCAATCAAGAACTGAATAACCATCAATATTCATAGAGGAAGTCTAACTTTAATATAACATCAAAATATAAATTCGAAGTTTAATACATACATATGTCTGAATAGCCTCTACACATGACAGGTTGATGGGAAAAGACTCAACTTACCCAACAAGCTCAAAACTGAAATACATAAGAAAAGATAGATAGTTTGGTCCTCAAAAGATGAGGACTCACCAATAGGGAGACGCTAACTCTGTTGAACTATCTAAGAGTGGGGATGAACCTAAGAGCCGGGTCCTGTTCATGATACAACATTGAAAGTATGCAGTCAGTACGTGGAATGTACCGAGTATACAAGGTAAGTAAAACCGCTAAAGTTAGCAAAATCTTTTAAAACACAATGCATTATAGTAAACATAAACATTAGTAGACTGGGAGTAGAGCTTGCATGCATTCTTTCTAAAATCATGATCTTTTCATAACATGACAATACATAACTTTATAACATCAAACTGACTCGAATGACTCAAAGCTGAAATATGACATTTATAGAAAAGTTGAGCATTGAGTCAAACCTTGTTTTTAGAATATGCATGTGCATATAATAAACATGAGTAATGAATATACATATCTGAATCATATAGAACAATGGGAGACACGTCACTTAACCGAAATACCACGATAGAGCTTATGTAGTCCCGACTGTCACACTCAAGTGGGCAGAGCCGTCCAAAACCTTGCCAGGGACAAGGACGCTACCATGATATCTATATCAAGTTGAAGGCCCATTCGGGAAAGGGGAAGCTCATAAGGGAGGTCCCAAGTCATATATAGTATCAACCTACATTGGCGCGTAGTTCTAGGGCATAGGGTGTTCGACCCTTAGCCCGCTCGGTGCTAGACTCTTCTCCTAAAAACATGCAATGCTCTACATCGTATATAACGAAGCTAAACATCATCTATGGACGAAGCTCAATAATCAAATACATCTCAATACGAAATCATGCATATGAGAAGCTTTAGTTCAAAACATACCACAAGATGTAAACATACTTGGGAGCCTTTGCTCCAAAACCATGTTGTAAGTTGGGCGTAGGAAGACTTAACTCAGTTCGGAAAAAATCATCATTTAAACTTAACATGTGGGCATTGCCCAAAGCTTTATCATACTTAGAAATACTCAATTCTCATTGAAAATATAATTATATACATGGGTAGCTTCAAATCATGCTTTTCATCATAATATCTCATCATTATCACATTTATTTCACAAATCTCACTATTCATGATCATATCATCAATGGTCTTCCACATTCATAAGGATAGAAATATAACTTTAATTGAAATCATTATAAAATCAGCCCATGCTTCACAATTCTATAATAAAATTGTAATCAATACATACCCATGTAAAGAAATTGAAGATTCATGCATTTGGGTAGAACCACATACTTGATCATAGGAAATTCTCCTAATTAGATGGAAATCGGGCATGGGTGTGGAAGAAGACACCTATTCATGACCCTATATACCTGGAAGGGATTGATTCTACCACATCTCTGATTTCCCAAGAAGGATTTGAATGAAAACTATGTAGAATTTCTCTAGATCACCTCTTCAACCTCTCAAGCTTGCATGCATGGAAGGAATAATCTTAGAATAGGTTTTCCCCTCTTAAAATCCACTAAAACGAGCCTTGAATGACTTAGTATAGGCTTTAGGAACTTGGGAATTACGAAAATGCCCTTACTAATCTCTCAGGAAATTACTGCCAGGTGGTTCTAATGGACGACCTAATGACTCATCATTGGGGCAAACGACTCATTACCATGCCCGTCAAGTGCACTGCCTTGTCTAATCTCCTGGGTTCCTAACAATTAACATCACGACTCGTTAGGGGTGAACACGACTCGTTGTCACCAGTCGTTGAGTGCACTATTCTTCTTCCTTCTCTTTTCCTTCTCCCCACACCATGGCTGACCTAACAACTCATGGGGTCTGACCACGAGTTGTTGCCATGCCCCTGGGGCTCCTTTTTCTTCCAACTTCCCCAAACTCCTCCCTGACCTCCCCACGAGTCACCTAACGACTCGTGGGCTGTCCTCACGAGTCGTCTCGTGACTCGTCCTGAGTCAGCAACATCACTTTTACATTTTCTTCATTTAAACTCCCGAGTCCGATCTTTGGACTTCTGGGGTATAACACTATCTCCCCCTTGGGAACATTCATCCTTGAATGTTGAAAAAGAGCAGAAAATAGAAACATGCAATTATCGTATTTAAATACTAATCATTGAAAATTAACGAAATGACTACCTCTGATTCATATGACATAGCTGAATTGTTCTCATGTTTCACATACACATCCGTACACATAAAAGAAACTGGAATACATGAATTGAACATGAAAACTAAATGGAGTCATAGATCAAAACTTATACCTCAAGTCGTAACTAAGTCGGTAGAGAATAAGTGTGGGTATTTAGCCATCATATCCGCTTTGACTTCCCACGTAGCTCCTTCAACATGCTGATTTCTGCATAATACTTTTATTGAAGCCACTTTCTTGTTCCTCATCCTCCTAACCTGACGATCCAATATTTTTTATGGAACCTCTTCGTAGCTAAGGCTATCCTTTACTCCAACGCTGTCCACCGGGACTACTAGAGCTGGATTTCCCACACATTTCATCAAAAGCGACACATGAAACACAAGATGCACGGAAGATAACTCTGAGGGTAAGTCTAACTCATACGCTACCTTACAAACTCTTCCCATAACCTGGTAGCGACCAACATAGTAGGGATTGAGTTTTCCTTTCTTCCCAAATAGCATGACTCCCTTCATGTGAGATACCTTCAGAAATAACCAATTGTTCACCTAAAACTCCAACTGTCTCCTCCTCACATCAACATATGACTTTTGACGATGCTGAGCGGTTTTCAGCCTATCCCTTATCAACTGAACCTTCACTATAGCCTCATGAACCGAATTTGGCCCTATCATTGCTGCCTTACCAACCTCAAACCAACCGATGGGCAATCTACACCTTCTCCCATGAAGAGCCTCAAACGGTGCAACCTAGATAATGGAGTGATAGCTGTTATTATAAGTAAACTCGATCACGGGAAAATGATCATCCGAACTACCTTTAAAGTCCATCACACATGCTCTCAACATGTCCTCGTGAGTCTAGATTGTTCATTTTGCTTGGCCATCCATCTGCGGATGGAAGGCTGTACTGAGCTTAATCTGAGTCCCAAGCCCCTTCTGAAAAGACCGCCAAAACTGGAAAGTAAACTGAGTACCTTGGTCCGAAATAATGAACAAGGGCACTCCATGTAGTCGAACCAACTCTCGGATATACAACTTGGCATAATCATCCACTAAGCCTGTAGTTTTCACCAGTATGAAATGTGCAGCCTTGGTCTACCTGTCTACCACCACCAAAATAGAATCATAGTGTCGGCGAGTACGAAATAGGCCTGCATTGAAATCCATGTTAATCTCTTCCCACTTCCAAGTAGGAATGCTAATATCCTGAAGTACGCCTCCTGGCCTTTGATGCTCAACCTTTACTTACTGACAATTCAGGCACTTGGCTACAAATTCTACAATATGCTTCTTCATTCCATTCCACCAATATATTTCCCGCAAGTCATGATACATCTTGGTTGCACCTAGATGAATAGAATACCTGGTTCCATGTGCCTCATGCAATATCTGGCTCTTTAAATTATTCACATCTAGAACACACAAACGACCCTGATACCGTAGCACACCATCTCCCCTTGGGAGAAGGCCTCCACCTTCTGACTTCGAATGGCTTCCTTCAGCTTCACCAAAATCAGATCCTCATCTTATATAGATTTCACATCAGTCACCAAGGATGATTCTGACCCGTTCTGGATAACAACACCGCCATCGGTCGAGTCGACCAACCTAACTCCAAACCTTGCAAGTCGATGTACATCTTTCACCAACTGCTTCTTTCCTTCATCCACATGGGAAACACTCTCCATAGAGAGCCTACTAAGTGAGTTCGCTACCACATTAGCCTTACCCGGACGGTAAAGAACACTCATATCATAGTCCTTGAGTAACTATAACCACCTCCTTTGTCGTAGATTAAGGTATTTCTATGTGAACATATATTGTAAGATCTTGTGGAATGTAAAAACATCCACATGGACCCCATATAAATAATGCTACCATATCTTCAAGGCGAATACCACCTCAGCCAATTAAAGGTCATGAGCCAGGTAGTTCTTCGCATGGACTTTCAACTGTCTTGAGGCATAAGCTATCACTTTCCCATGCTACATCAACACACACCCAAGTTCGATCCTTGAGGAATTGTAGTACACCAAAAATCCATCGGTACCCTCGAGTAGGGTCAACACCGGTGCTGAAGTGAGTCGAGTCTTCAACTCTTGGAAGCTCTTCTCGCAAGCCTCCGACAATTGGAATTTCACCTTCTTCTGAGTCAACTTGGTCAATGATGCTGCAATAGATGAGAAACCCTCACCAAACCTCCGATAGTAACCGGATAAACCAAAGAAACTCAGAATATCTAAAGGATTCACAAGTCTAGGCCAATTCTTCACCGCCTCAATTTTCTGAGAATCTACTTCTATTCCCTCGCCTGATACCACATGGACAAAAATTGCTACCGAGTTCAACCTGAACTCGCACTTGCTGAACATGACATACAACTGATTATCCTTGAGGGTCTGAAGCACTACTCTCAAATGAGCGGCATGCTCCTCCTCGCTCCGGGAGTGTATAAGGATGTCGTCAATTAACAAAATCACAAACATATCTAGATATTTCCTGAACACCCTGTTCATCAAGTCCATGAAAGCTGCAGGAGCATTCATCAGTACAAAAGACATAACTACGAATTCATAATTTCCATATCGCGTCCTAAAAGGCTATCTGCGGGATAACACTCTCCCGAACCCTGAGCTGATGGTACCCGGACCTGAGATCAATATTGGAGAAACACTTGGAACCCTGAAGCTGGTCAAAAAAATTGTCGATTTGGGGCAAAGGATACCTATTCTTAATAGTGACCTTGTTCAATTGCCGATTGTCAATGTACATCCAAAGCGAACCATCCTTCTTCTGGACAAATAGAACTGGTGCACCCCATGGAGATTTTCTCGATCTAATGAAGCCCTTATCTAAAAGGTCCTTCAACTATTCTTACTATTTTAGCTCGGCTGGAGCCATTATGTAGGGGAAAATAGATATAGGCTGCGTGTCGGGAAGAAGATCAATACCGAAATCAATCTTCCGAGCAGGAGGAACACTTGGAAAATCATCGGGAAAGACCTTGGGGTACTCACATACTACTTGAACTTACTGGATAGTCGGGATCTCAGGATCAACATCCTTAACCCTAACTAGATGGTACATGCAACCCTTAGAAATCATCTTCCTGGCCTTAAGATAGGAAATGAATCGACCTACAGGCACAGCTGAACTACCCGTCCATTCTAAGACTGGCTCACCCGGAAATCTATACTCTACTGCCCAAGTTCTACAATTGAATGAAGCATAGCATGCAAATAGCCAATCCATGCCGAGAATAACATCAAAATCGTTCATGTCTAACTCGATCAAATCTACTGAGGTGACCTTATGAAGGACTGAGACTGGGCAACCTCTATATACCCGTCTAGCTATAACTGAGTCATCTACTGGAATAGAAATTCAGAAGGGTTCTGAAAAGACTTCAGGACTGACTCCGAAGCTACTAGCCAAATAAGGTGTCACCAAAGACAAGGTAGCCCCCCGATCTAACAAGGTATAAACATCAATATGGAAAACTCACAACATACCAATGACCACATCTAAGGAAATCTCATGCTCGTGATAGGATGCTAAAGCATAGAATCTATTCGGTCGCTAACTGCCAGTTGTGCTAGTAGATACCTCGTAATGTGCTGAGCATGCGGGAGGGGCTGCTAAACTAGAATCTGGGTCTCGACCCCCAACCTGATCTGCCTCGCAGCTGGACAATCTCTAAGCTTGTTCCCGGGCTGCCCACACCTGAAACAAGCACCTGAACTTGCCAAACACTGGCTTGTGTGACCTCAACCACACCTGTGACAAGTTGGGATGCTGGAATCTGCGGGTCACTACTCTGACTCCTCGAGCCTAATGCTTTCCCTCTATGATCATACCTAGGTCGGGATGGCACACTCAATGCTGATGAAAGCGGGGCGAATGATCTCTGGTTAGTCTGCTATCGGTGTCCACCACCGGACCTCTGCTGAGAGAATCTGTGGTCCTCAGTCCTGGCCCTCTTGGCCTCCCTCTCTCTCGACTGTGCCACCTCCATCTACTTGGCGTACAACACTATGCAAGGAAAGTCCATATCCTGGTGGAGAAATTCAATCCTGCAATCCTTGTCCAAATTACTTGATATCCCATGGACGAATCTACTCACTTGCATCATCTGATCGGCTACCAACTCTGGGGCATATTTCCATAGGCGAGTAAACTCAAGGGCATACTCTTGTACAATCATTCTCCCTTGCTTGGAATTCACGAACTCAGCTGTTTCCAACTCCCTCATCTCCCGAGGGAAGAATCGATCTAGAAATGCAGCCTGGAACTCTTCCTAAGTGACCGGAGCTGCTCCTGCGACTCTAGTATCCTTCCATTGACAGAACCATATATGTGCAACCCCTTTAAGCTAATAAGAGTCTAACTCGGTGCACTCAACCCCATTCACCCCCATAACCTGGGTGATTTTGAAAATCTCATCAACAAACTCATGTGGGTCCTCATCCATCTTGAACCCAAGGAACTTCGGCGGGTTCATCCGTAAGAAGTCTCTAACTCGAATTGCTGTTGCATTGCCATTTTATGGAACTTGCGTAATTTCCTGCTGATTGACCTAAGTGGTCAAGGCCTGCGCAAGCATCTTAATAGAAGCCCGGAACTCAGCATGGGTAGCTGGATCCGGTACCTGGGGCTCCTGAACTAGCGGGGCTTGCTGATGCCCATGACCATTGCCATTCTCGTGGCCTTCACCATCTCCATTCCTCCTTCTATTCATTCATCGAGGAGACATGATTCTACAATCGCGAATAGCACGAATCAGAAGGATAGAAAGACTTTTCATCGCATGACATAGATCACGAATGAAGGGAACATTTCCTAAATGTCTCGTAGCCTCTTCGTCGTAAGTGTGGCGCGCTTCACACCCATGAAAAAGACTTTATTTAATGCGGCTTTCAGACACCCTAGGACACTTAAAACCTATGGCTCTAATACCAAGTTTGTCACGACCCAAACGGAGGCCTGGATCGCGACACGGGGCAAGGAGTCCCGAGAGACCCCAAGTCGATCCATGGCATAAGCATACATCTAACTCAATCAAGAACTGAATAACCATCAATACATTCATAGAGGAAGTATAACTTGAATATAACATCAGAATATAAATCCGAAGCTGAATACATACATATGTCTGAATAGCCTCTACACATGACGGGTTGATGGGACAAGACCCCAACTAACCCAACAAGCTGAAAACTGAAATACATAAAGAAAAGATGGATAGTCTGGTCCTCGAAAGATGAGGACTCACCAATAGGCAGACGCTAACTCTGATGAACTGTCTAAGAGTGGGGCTGAACCTGAGAGCCAAGTCTTGTATCATGAAACGATACAACATAGAAATTATGTAGTTAGTACATGGAATGTACTGAGTATGAAAGGTAAGTAACACCGCTAAATCTTTTAAAACACAATGCATTAATTAAACATAAACATCAGTAGACTGAGAGTAGACCTTGCATGCATTCTTTCTGAAATCATGATCTTTCCATAACATGATAATACATAAATTTATAACATCAGACTGACTCGAATGACTCAAAGTTGAAATCATGCATATGAGAAGCTTTAGTTAAAAACAAACCACAAGTTTTGAACATACTTGAGAGTCTTTGCTCCAAAACCATGTGGTAAGCTCTGCGTAGGAAGACTTAACTCAAAACATACCACAAGCTTAGAATATAAAATTTGGGAGTCTTTGCTCCAAAACAATGTGGTAAGCTTAGTTCGGGAAAAATCATCATTTAAACTTAACATGTGGGCATTGCCCAAAGCATTATCATACTTAGAAATACTCAATTCTCATTGAAATAATAATTATAGACATGAGTAGCTTCAAATCATGCTTTTTATCATAATATCTCATCATTATCACATTTATTTCACAAATCTCACTTTTCATGATCATATCATCAATGGGCTTCCATATTCATAAGGCTAGAAATATAATTTTAATTGAAATCATTATAAAATCATCCCATGCTTCACAATTCTATAATAAAATCGTAATCAATACATACTCATGTGAAGAAATTGAATATTCATTCATTTGGGTAGAAACCCCATACTTGATCATAGGAAATTCTCCTAATTAGATGGAAATCGGGCATGGGTGTGGTAGAAGGCACCCACTCATAGCCCTACATACCTGGAAGGGATGGATTCCACCACTTCTCTGATTGC
The DNA here is from genome assembly GCA_018107945.1 of Datura stramonium. Classification (NCBI taxonomy): domain Eukaryota; kingdom Viridiplantae; phylum Streptophyta; class Magnoliopsida; order Solanales; family Solanaceae; genus Datura; species Datura stramonium. The sequence continues at coordinate 2,293 of JACEIK010015579.1, read as the reverse complement.
CCAAAATGGATTTGAAGGAAAACCTTGAAAAATTACTCTAGATCACCTCTTCATCCTCTCAAGCTTGCATGCATGGAAGGAATAATCTTAGAATAGGCTTTCCCCTCTTAAAACCCACTAAAATGAGCCTTAAATGACGTAGTATAAACTTTAGGAACTTATAAATTATGAAAAGGCCCTTACTACACTCGTAGGAAATTACTGCAGGTGGTCCTAACGGAAGACCTGACGATTCTTCACTAGGGCAAATGATTTGTTACCATGACCGTCAAGTACACTGCCTCGTCTGATCTCCTGGGCTCCTGACGGTTAACATAATGACTCGTTAGGGGTGACCAGGACTAGTGGTCACCAGTCGTTGAGTGCACTATTCTTCTTCCTTCTCTTTTCCTTCTCCTTACCCAACAGCTGACCTAATGACTCATGGGGTCTGACCATGAGTCATTGCCACGCTTGTGCGGACCCTTTTTCTTCCAACTTCCCAAACTCCTCCCTGGCCTCCCCACGAGTCATCTGAAAATTCATGGTCTGTCCTCACGAGTCGTCTCAGGACTCGTCCTAAGTCTGTAACATCACTTTTATATTTTCCTCATTTCAACTACCGAGACTGATCTTTGGACTTCAGGGGTATAACATCACCTCACAGATATATCTATTGATTTTTGGTTGAACTCATAAGAGGGAACCAAGAGGGTTAAAAGTATGTGTAGAACAATTTTCAAAGATCCTTGACCTATGGGTTCAATGATAGATTTCATTGTCGGGGATAGGAATATACCCTTAGTTAGTTGAATACAAGTAGCCACAGCCGTCGTTGCATGCATCTCCTGCGACCATAAGGATATAAGCATTAGGGTTCATAGGATAGTTCTTGGATGTTAAGGAGAATGGAAAGAAATGGGATAGAAACTTGCAACTAACAACCTTAGGAAGAATTAATCCAGCGTATTCAAGTATTAAAACTCAACCTGAAGTAATAGTGCCAATACCCTAGATTCTATCATCATTTGAATTCAACCTTTGTGAAAAGCTTCAAACAATTAGTTAACTTAGTTTCCAAGTTTTAGTAGGTTAATTTCCAAACCATTCCCTATTTTCACCTTATTTTTTGAATAGTGAAATAAAGTGTTAACTTTGAGCAATTAATCTGACAAGTCCCCAAGGGATCGATAATCAGGACTTCAGTGTCCTATATTACTAGAGGACCATGTGAGCTTGCATGCTCTTGGGCGACATCATGAACCATAAAAGTATCATGGATAATTGCATTGATTAGGGTCAAACCCTAGAATTTCACAATTTAAATTTGTGAAGTAGAGATCATGAAATTTAGCTTTTGGTGGAAGGATTTCCCCCATTCATAACCCTACATATCTGGATAAATTGATTCCTTGAATTGCCTAGAAAACCAAAGAGAAATTGAGACAAAGGGGATGATGAACCCTAGCTTCATTTGAGAGAGGACCTTCTGTCACGACCCGAATGGAGGCCCGGATCGTGGACATGGGACAAGGGACCCCGAGAGACCCCAAGTCAACCCATGGCATAAGTATTCACTAACTCATTCAATAAACATGAAGAAACATAATTATAAACTCAGCGAAGATATAACTTAACATAACAACAGAATATACATCTGAAGTTGAATCCATGTCTAAGTCTGATAAGCCTTGATTCTAGACAAGCTTATGGGAAAATACCCACAACTAGCTCAACAATACTGAAATTGAAAATACAACAAAGATAACTGAAAGTGTAGTCCTCAAAGGATGAGGACTCACAAATCAAGCAGGTACTCACTCTGATAGGCGACTACGGACAGGGATGGACCTGAGAACCTGATCTTGCATCATGAAATGATGCAACATAGAAAGTATGCGGTCAGTACGTGGAATGTACCAAGTATGCAAGGTGAGTAAAACCGCTCTAGCAAATTAAATCATTTAAAACATTTCATAATATATCATAAGCTTTTAAGTGTAAGTAGAAGGCTATATGCATTCATTCTGAATTCGTACTCTAGTCATAACCTGACCATGCATAGCATTATAACATCATGACTGCCTCGAATGACTCAATGCTGAAACATAACATTTATATCAAAAAACCGAACAATGAGTCAAACCATGCTTGATGAACATACATGCATAAGTAATCATCCTGAGTAATGAATATGAAAATCTAAATGATATAAACAGTGGGAGACTTGCCACTTAACCGATATACCACGATAGAGCTTACGTGGTCCGAACTATCACACTTAAGTGGGTAAAGCTGTCCATAACCTTTCCAG
>JACEIK010015577.1:6825-18472 GCA_018107945.1 Datura stramonium | reverse complement strand
CTATGTTCATGTTTTGAGTAATCAAAGTCTATTTCAAGCATGTTTAAGTATTGGGCAAGCCCATATGATCAATTGTGTGTCATGATTTATCTAAATTTCATGTAATTAGCTTACCACATAGTTTTGGAGTCTGGACTCCCACTCTTGTTCAGCTTGTGGTATGGTTTGAGCTAAGGCTCTTCACGTTATGTCTTTAGAATATGTATGTCATGTCAGGATTCAACTTCATCACTAGACGATGGTCGGCTTCATTGAAAAACTATGGAGAGCATACGCATATTTTTGGGAGTAGTGTCTATCACCAAGTAGGCTAAGGTTAAGTCAAACCTATGGCTCAAAACTATGTGCCAACATAGGTTTACATATATACTTAGGGACCTGCCTTTTGATCTTTCCCCTTCCTTGAATGGACCTTCAACTTGATACCTATATCATTGTAGCATCCTTAGCCTTGGAAAAAATTTGGACGACTCTCCCCACTTGAGTGTAATAGTCAGGACCACGTAAGCTCTATCGTGGTAATGTTGGTTATATGATGAGTCTCTCATTATTCCTCATGATTTCAGTTATGCATGTTCATCAGTCATGTTAATATATTTTCAGTAGGTTTGACCCAATGTTCAGATTTACTTATGATTAACAGTTTTTAGCCTTGGGCCATTCGATTCAGTTATGATATTTAGTTATGTTTTCAGGTAATAGCATGCAAGCTCTACTCTCAAACTCTTATGATGAAATGTTTATGATATGCATGATCTCTGATTTTACTTACTCAGCAGTCTTACTCACCTTGCATACTTGGTATATTCAACGTACTGACCGCATATTCTATGTTGTATTGTTTCATTATACAAGCTCAGATATTCAGGCTCAATCTCGCCACTAGCCAGATCTTCAGTGTTAGCATCTCACGGTCAGAGTTGGTGAGTCCTCATATTTTGAGGGCCCTTTTTATCAGTTATATTCAGTATTTCTAGTTTCAGACTTTAGTGAGTTAGTTGGGGTCTTCTCCCATCAACTTGTCAGTAGTAGAGGCTTATCTGACATAGTATGTATTTAGCTTCAGACTTTTATTATGTATTCAGTTATTTCATGTTATCAAATTTTTAGGCTTCTGCTATGTTATATGTAAGAATTCTATATTTTAAATGTTGGGCTTAGGTGTTATGTTCATGCCATGGGTCGACTTGGAGCCTCTCGGGGTTCTTCGTCTCGTGTCTCGATTTGGGCCTATGTTCAGATCGTGACAAACTTTGTACTAGAGAATTAGGTTTTGAAGTTTCCTAGGGTGTCCAAAAGACGCGTTTAGTATAGTATTTTTCATGGGTGTGAAGCACGCCACACTTATGAGAGGCTACAAGATGTTTAGGAAATTTTCCCTTCTTTCATGATCTATGTCGTGCAATGAAATATCTCTCTATCCTTCAAACTCATGCTATGCACATTTGCAGAATTATGCCTCCTCGCCGAGTTAACGGAAGAATAAATGGGAATGGAAATGACCATGAGAATGGAAATTAGGATGGGACTAGCAGGCCCCACCAGCCCCCAAGGATCATGTGCGCGAGTAGGTGGCCTATGAAGAGTTTAGGGCTGCTATTCAGATGTTAGCTCAGTCTTTGACTTCCTAGGTCAACCAATAGGGTAATGCATGTCCCTCAGAATGGGAATACAGCAGCAGCGAGAGTCAGAGATTATCTAAGGATGAACCCTCCTTTTACACCCTGAAAGTTTTTTGGTGATTTTTTGATATTTGTATGCTATGTTAAGGGGGGGTTGTATAATCATCGTAGATGAAAAGGGAAATATATACGAATGGAAAAGCAAAGAGTATGTGAAGTTTATAAGTAAGGGTAATCTTTAAATGATCATACCTCCCACTATATAATGAATTACAAGCCCCACGACCGATCAAATTAAAGGTTTGTGAGTCTAATTTTAGAACATCAAACGGCTTGTCAATCGAAATTCGGAGTAAAAAATTATAGGTATTTTATGGTGGCACTATCGGGCAGTGACATGACAACCGCCCAAACAACTTTATATTTTACGTTTTGTGCTATGAAATAACTTTTAACTTTTCAAGATTTGAGGTGCTTTCTTACCCTCTAAAATTCTCTCTCTTTTACAGTAGAAAAGCTTAAGAACCCAAGAGGAATCTCTCAAGAAAACACCATCAGAACTCAAGCAAAAGTTGATGGAAGTTAATGCAATGTTGTGGGGGAAGTTGTTGTTTCCTTGTAGCTTTGTTTTGGCAGTGTTGTTGCTGCGTGTTTGGGACTATTTTGAGCTAAATTTATACTCCATCTTAGTATAAGTTGTTCATAATGAAGAGTAAGTAACTTCCCTCTTTTGAAATCTCTAACAAGTCTATGGAATTTTTGAAGGAAAACTAGAAGAAAGTTATGGTTTGTATGTTGACTTGTTGTAGTTTTTGTGTTGTTATGTTTCTGCGTTTTGGGCAGCAAGATTGCTGCGTCATTGGGAAGTTATTTGGAGGAAAATACTCCTATTATATACAAGGATATTATCATGCAAAGGGTAAGTGTTTCTAATTGCTCAATTTGCCTAAAAATCCTAGCTAAAGCTAGAAGTTGGAGGCTATGTCGGGCAGCTGTTTTTGGTATGTTATTGTTGAAGTTCTGCTCATTTTTTAAGGTTGGAACAGCTGTTTTTTTCTGAAAATATACTGTATATTTGTGGGAGTTTATCATGAGACATGTGAGGTAATTTTCTACCTCCATTATCCCTCAAAGTTGTAGAAACAAGTTGAAATAAGAAATGCTAAGTGTTGCCTTATTTGTTTGTGTTGTGACTGCCTATTGATGTAACATTTTTTTTTGGATAAATTTACTTGAAACAGCCTTGTCAGTTGGTAATAAACTCAATTAATTTAAGGGTATAAGTTCTTATTGTTGAAATAAAGAAATGACATAAGAAAATTTTCGATAAAAAGGTATGTAAAGCGCTCTTTATCTCTTGATTTTCAAGCACGAATTCTTGCTGAGGATGAATTCGGAATTCCCCTATACTTAAGCTTCTATATTGGAATATTATGGTTCTTCCCAGTTGTTAGAATTACTTGGTATTAAGTTATGTATTTGCTAAAGAGTTGGAACACACGAATGTGAAGTGAAGAGGGAAATTGCCTTCAGTTATGATGATAGTTGTAAATTGAGTCTGAAGTCCCCATTGTGTGGGAACTTTGAGCTGGTCCTTTACATTACATTATGTATTTGTGGTTTCAAATGTGTTTCACATCATGGTTTCTAAGGAAATTGGTAAACATGGAAATAAGACGACGCGCGGGCGAATCTAATATTTGAAATCGGTTTTAACTCAATAAGGGCTAACGAGGGTGACAAAATGGAATTTCCTTACTATAGTTGCCTACCCTTTTATATGCATGTTTTAAGGTTCCTGGGGCCATGAAAAGGTCCCCCAATCCCTCTCCCATAAGCTAAGTAACTAATTAACGCGTTTCTTAATTAACCGATATGTTAAACTCGAAAAATAGAACTCGAATGTGTAAACTATTGATATTTATATGGAACAATATTTATGAGCAGGTTATACATAGTATCTTGATGTTAGCAGGTTATACGAAAACCATCATATATGTATGCGCTTATGATTGCGTTCAAGTTACATGCTAAGGTGGCAAGGATTGCCTTTAGAAAGTTTATGTATGTTTATTAGAGCTCTTGAGTTATCTAGACCTCCTGAGAGTTGTTTAACACTGTAAGTAGACACGTTGCATGTTCTTTGAAAGTTGTATGTGTGTAAGAAAGTTAACCCAAGTGTAAAAGTTGAGGCGCTACTAGCAAAGGAATGATAAGCGTAAATGTTAGACCTTTTAAGGTAATACGCGAGTTATATGCTCTCTGTCCATAGCTAATCTCCAGAACCTTTGAACGACGTTAAAAGATGAGCAAGACGAGGTTTAAGAGATATGGTTGGAAATTAGGTTAAAAGTAAGTCCGTGTAAGAATTTCTTGAATAGTGAACACGAGAGTAAATAATTAAGTAGGGAATGACGAATCCTATTTGAAAAAGAATTTAAGATGAATACGGAAAGTAGAGCTAAAGGTTTTTAACTTAGATGATAAGTGTAAAAATTGTTAATGAGTTAAGCTAATGGCTAGCGAGATTTACCCTGTTCTAAAGATATTTAGCAAAAGAGTTATAAATGAAGTTGTTTATGTTCAGTTGTGTTTAGTTAATGAAAGGCCAATAAAGTGTTATCTTATTATGAAATGATTAGAATGGAATATTTTTGAGATAGTGACTCAAGTTAAAGAGAAGTTCTTCATTGTACATTTTAAACAACTATGTTGATTGTTTGATCTAAGAATTGGATTAACTTATTTACATTTTAAAGGATTTTTCTTGGAAGTTTCTAAAATGTTTATAATGTCGCTAAGCTTTCCTAAGCTCTTCATATATTGCAAAGTTTCACATGAGCCATTCCAATGTTGTCTAAAGCATGACTATAAGCCTTTATTTATCTTAAGGCAGCCCCTAGACAATTGCCTAGCATTTTTATGTTAAAGAGCTCCAAGTTTGAGATATGCAAGTTAGGTCTTCCTGCTTTTAAGTTACGTTAAGATGTGATATGATGTGCAACGAATGAGGTATGCTCGCAATTGTTGATATGAATGTATGAAAGTCAAACGAGTATAAGCACGAAATGAATGTTAAGATTATTAACAGAAAATGTTAAGTTAAGCTATTCTTCACTGCTCCTCGTGTTAGAGTTTCTATGAGATGTTTAAGATAATGAATGTTTGTCTACACAGTCTTTATGATAATCCAGTCCTAGGAACTTCCTTAGAATTCATTCACAACATATGTATGTATTTAAATGCTTAATGAAAGACCTACATGTGTGTGGCATAATAGTAGTATTTGGGGTCATGGTAAGATCCTACACATGTTGTAGTTACTGAGTCAGAATGTTTCATGGTTGTCAGTATACAGATAGTTTGTATAAGCCCTATCGACTCCATTTATGATTGCGATTGAGATTTATTTTTATTTTACCCTGTATGGTATACAACCTGGAGATATCTTTATTTTACCCCGGTATGATACACCGTCTTGAGATATTTTTTATTTTATCCTGGTGTGGTACACTGGCTGTAGATATTTATATTTTATCCCGGTGTGGTACATTGACTGGAGATATTTTTAGTTTACCCTGGTGTTGAACACTAGCAGGATGAATTGTACGTACAGATTTATGGTTTGCTGGTCACCGACATTACAATTATAGTTTCTTTCTGGTGCATTTCTTAATTGCATTTTCATCTCATTATAGAGTTATTTTCAGGTTTTGGTTTCCAGGATTCCAGCTTGTTAGTATTCCTTATTCTTGATTGAGTTAGGAGTTCACTTATTTTATAGTGAGTTGTTATCAATGATAGGTTGCAGGGTTCCAGGTTATATCTATCCTTTATATGTTTGTGTGTTGAGTTAGTTATTACGGGATTGTTATCTCATGTTTATAATTTCATTGTTACATACTAGTACCTTTCATTTGTACTGACGTCCCCTCACCTGGGGACTTGCGTTCGTGTTGCAGCTGCAGGTAGAGGCTAGGATTACTAGTTGAAGTAGCGGTTCATGAGATTAAAGGATGTGTTGCTCTTCTTGGAGCTAGGGCATAGTTATTTCTGCTTGAGTTTTGAGTTATAGTTACGGGTAGGTCGGAGCCCTATTTCGACCATCAATTCAATTTACTCATTAGAGGCTTTGTAGACCTGGTATGTATACTATTATTCATTTTGAAGCCTTGTCGGCTTTCCATTGCTTTGTTTAGCCTAATCATGGACTTATTTACATTTTAGTTATTTATTTGTGGTAGTTGAGACCTTAAGGGTCCAGGTGATTACTTCAGTTGATTGTGACAGGTGACCTAGAAGGCCTAAGTGTTACACTTATGGATGTTGTATAGTTGGCTTCTTGGTCAGTCAGGTATCGGGAGCCAATTGCGCCCTCCCCCAATTTTGGGTTGTGACACCTTCGGAGTTCCTTGGATGAAAGGTGGACGAGGATCCACATGAGTTTATTGATGAGGTTATGAAGATCACCTAGATCATGGGGATGACCGAGGAGGAGAGTGCAGATTTAGCCTCGTATAAATTGAAAGGGGTTACGCGCATCTGGCTCAGGCAATGGAAAGATAGTAGGACAGTCGGAGTAGGCCCCATTGGTTGGGATGATTTCCACACCACATTTATTGATTGGTTCTTCCCTCGTGAGATGAGGGATATTAAAGCAGCTGAGTTTGTGAACCTAAAGAAAGGTAAGATGACAGCCCAGGAGTACACTTTAGAGTTCACTCGCTTGTCTAAGTATGCACTTGAAATGGTGACAAATCAGAGAGCCCCAGTGAGTCGGTTCATGTATGGGATAACAAACTGTTTGGTCAAAGATTGCAGGACAACGATGCTTCATCAACACATTGACTTTCCCTAGATAATTTTGTACGCCTGGGAGACAGAGGCACTGTAGGTAAGTGAGCGGGAAAGAGAGGCCAAGAGGGCTAGGATTGATAGCTTTCTATTCTCCTAGTAGAGGTCTAGTGGCGGGCATCGTCAGCAGTTCCACCAAAGATCTTCAGCCCCAGCGCCATGAGTTATGAGTGTTCCATCCAAATCTAGGCGCGTCCATAGGAGATGATTATCAGGCTCTCGAGGTCACGGGAGCTGACTCGTAGAGTCCAGCATCCCAGAGTGTAGTAGGTGTGGCCAGAGACGCAATAGTCAGTGTTTAGCTTATTCAGGTGCTTGTTTCAGGTCTGGGATGCCCAGACATGTGCTTAGAGATCGTCCAGAAGCCAAACAGGGTCATGACAGGGTCTAAGGCCTAGCCACTATCTCAGCAACCCCACCATCACGCTCAGCTCAGCAGGGTGCATCGACTAGTGCATGTGGTGGTCAGCGCCAGAACAAATTCTATGCCCTCAGATCTCATCAGGAGCAGGAGGTCTTTCCAGATGTAGTCACTGGTATGTGATGAGAATTTTGACCTTGATGTATATTCATTGTTATATCCAGGGGATAGTTTATCTTTTGTGATGCCCTATCTTGCTAGTAGTTTCGGAGTCATTCCTGATATCCTATCAGAACCCTTCTCAGTCTCTACACCAGTCGGTGACTCAGTTATAGCTCGACAGGTATATAGAAATTGCCCTGTCACAGTCCTTCAGAAAGTCACCTCAATAGATTATTAGAGCTATCCATGACAGATTTTGATGTTATCTTTGGCATGGATTAGTTGCATGCATGTTATTCCTTAGTAAATTATAGAACCCATGCGGTAGAGTTTCTATTTCCAGGTGAGCCAGTCCTAGAATTGAAGATAGTTCATTTGTGCCTGTAGGTCACTTCATTCCTACCTTAAGGCCATAAAGATGATTTAAAAGGGTTGCGTGTACTATCTAGCTAGCGTTAAGGATGCTACACTAAGACCCCGACTATCGATCAGTCCCCATAGTGTGTGAGTATCCAAAGGTGTTTCCAAATGATCTACCATGGATTCCTCTTAAGAGGGAGATCGACTTTGGTATTGACCTTCTTCCTGATCCGCAGCCTATATCTATTCCCCCTTACATTATGGCTTTGTTGAGCTAAAGGAGTTGAAGGAGCAGTTGAAGGATCTCTTAGACAAGGGTTTATCAGACCTAGAAAATCCCTGTGTGGTGCACCAGTTCTCTTTATCCGAAAGAACGACGGTTCCCTTCAAATGTGCATTCACTATCGGTAATTAAAAAAAGTCACCATCAAGAACATGTATCCTTTCCCCAAGATTGATGGTTTGTTTTACCAACTTCAGGGTGCTAAGTGTTTTTCAAAGATAGACCTCAGATGTGGATATCATCAGCTCAGGGTTAAAGAAAGTGACATCCCAAAGATAGCCTTCAAGACCCGGTATGGCCACTATGAGTTTTTCGTTATATCTTTTGGACTAACGAATGCTTCTGCAGCTTTTATGGATTTGATGAACAAGGTGTTTAAGCCATATATGGACATGTTCGTGATCGTGTTCATAGATGACGTTCTCATATTCTCTCGAAACGAGGAGGAGCATGCCGCTCATTTAAGGGTGATATTACATACTCTTAAGGATCGCCAATTGTATTCTATGTTCAGCAAGTGTGAATTTTGCTAGACTCAGTAGCATTTTTGGGACATGTTGTGTCAAGAGAGGGTGTGCAGATGGACTCTCAAAAGATAGAAGATGTGAAGAATTGGCCTAGACCAGTGAGTCTTTTGGGTTTCAGGAAATTCTTGGGCTTATCCCATTATTACCGGAGCTTTGTTGATGGGTTTTAATCCATTGAAGCACCGTTGATTAAGTTGACCAAGAAGAAGGTGAAGTTTCGATGGCTGGAGGGTTGTGAGAAGAGCTTCCAAGAGTTGAAGACTCGACTCACCTCAACACTGGTGTTGACCCTACCTGAGGTACCGATGGGTTTGTGGTATATTGTGACGCTTTGAGGATCAGTCTTGGTTGTGTACTCATGCATCATGGTAAAGTTATAACCTATGCTTCCAAGCAACTGAAGGTCTATGAAAAGAACTATCCGACTCACGACTTTGAGTTGGCACCAGTAGTATTTGCCTTGAAGTTTTGGAGACACTATCTGTACGGTGTCCATGTGGATGTGTTTACGGACCACAAAAGCCTTCATTAAATTTTTACCCAAAAGGATCTAAATCTACATCAGAGGAGGTAGTTGGAGCTTGTGAAATATTATTATATGAGTGTCCTTTATCATATAGGCAACGCTAATGTGGTGGCAGACACTCTTAGCAGGCTTTCTATGGAGAGTGTGTCCCATGTAGATGAGGAAAGGAAAGATTTACTGAAGGATGTGCATCGTCTAACACAGTTAGGAGTTCACCTTGTTGATTTGACAAATGGTGGTGCCATTGTTCAGAATGCATTAGAATCTTCCTTGGTGACCGAGGTCAAAGTTATACAAAATGAAGATCCTGTTCTGGTGAAGTTGAAGGAAGCCGTTTGGAATCAGAAAGTGGAGGTCTTCTCCCAAGTGGGAGATGGTGTGCTTCGATATCAGGGTCATCTGTGTGTTCCGGGTGTAGATGAATTGAGAGATCGGATGTTGCATGAGTATTATTATTCTAAATATTCTATACATCAAGGTGCCACCATTATGAACCTTGACCTACAAGAAGTTTATTGGTGGAATGACATGAAGAAGGACATAACAGAGTTTGTGGCTAAGTGTCTGAATTGTCAACGAGTGAAGGTTGAGCATTAAAGACCTGGAGGTATGCTTCAAGATATTAGTATCCCTACTTGGAAGTTGGAGGAAATCAATATGGACTTCATTACAGGATTTCCTTGTACTCGTCAACAGTATGGCTCTATTTGGTTTGTAGTAGATAGTTTAATTAAGGCAGCTCATTTTCTACCGGTCAAAACTATGGATTCAGTGGAGGATTATTCTAAATTTTATATCTGAAAATTATTTCGGTTGCATGGAGTACCCTTGTCCATCATATCATGTAGAGGTACTCAGTTTACCTACTAGTTTTGGAGATCGTTTCTGAAGGGACTTGGTACTCAGGTTAATCTTAGCACAACATTTCAACCGGAGAAAGGTGGTTAGGCTAAGCGTATCATTCAGAATCTCAAGGATATGTTGAGAGAGTGTGTGATTGATTTCAAGGGTAGTAGGGGTGATCATTTTCCTCTCATTGAGTTTGCATATAACAACTACCATTCCAGCATTCAGATGGCTCTATTTAAGGCTCTGTATGGGCATAGGCGTAGATCGCCCATTGGTTGGTTCGAGGTCAGCGAATCTGCAATGATAGGACCAGATTCAGTCTATAAGGCTATGGAGAAAGTTCAGCTTCGAAGATACAGGTTGAAAACAACTCAGAGTCGTCAAAAGTTCTATGCGGATGTGACGAGGAGAGATCTTGAGTTTGAAGTTGATGATTGGGTGTTTCTAAATGTGTCTCCCATGAAGGGATTGATGAGATCTGAAAATAAAGGGAAACTCAATCCTCGTTATTTTGGTCCATACCGAATTGTGAGACGGGTTAGAAAGGTGGCCTACGAGTTGGTGTTTCCCTTAGAATTAGCTTTAGTACATCCAGTGTTTCATGTGTCACTTTTAAAGAAGTGCATGGGTGATCCAACTTTGGTTGTAGAGAGTGCAGGTGTGAAGGATAGCCTTAGAATGAGGAAGTTTTGATGGAAATACTTGATCGTCGTGTTCGAAAGCTAAGAAACAAAGAAGTAGCTTTAGTTAAGGTTTTTTGGAGGAATCAACATGTTGAGGAAGCTATGTGGGAAGCCGAGGCAGATATGATGGCTAAATACCTGCATCTATTCCCTTCCAGCTCTATTTCAGCTTGAGGTATCAGCTTCCTCCCTAATACATTATTCAATTTCATGTTCAGTTCATGTGCCCCAACTTATTTCATGTCAATGTATGTATGTATGATTCATGAATTTAGTTAAGTTATGTAATTCAGTCAAGAGTCAGTCACTCCGTTAGTTATCAGCTTTAAATGTTCAGTATTTGATACGACAGTTGCATTTCTCAGCTTTTCAGTATGTTTATTCACACTTAAGGGCGAATGTTCCCAAGGGGGAGATATTGTAATATCCCGAAAGCCCTAAGATCATACAAGAAGGTTGAAATGGAGAAAAATAGATTTTCTACACAAGGTCACAAGACGAGTTATCTAGTGACCCATGAGGTGCACCACGAGTCGTGAGATGACTCATGGGGAGGAAGGAAAACTTAGTTTGATTTCTTGGTTTGGTTGACGACGGATGAGGACATGAGTCATGGTTAGCACCATGAGTCATTATGTTAGTTGTGATCAGAAGTTTGACTCGAAAGTTGAAAGTTTTGGCAGTGTTCTTAATGATTCCTTACCACGAGTCGTCGGGTAAAACACAAGTCGTGGTGTCCCTCGTGGTGACCAACGAAGGTAAGTTTCCAGTTTTGGTGATGAGTTCAGACCATGAGTTGTGGTCCTTGATGACGAGTCTTCCAATCCCTCATTGGGACTGATAGTGTGTATTTTTCTGCAAATTTATTAAGGTCTTTTCCGTAATTCGTAAGTTCCTAAGGCCTAAATTACGTCGTTTTAAGCTCAGATATGTGTGTTTTAAGAGGGGTTAACTCATTCTAATCCTATTTCCATGCATGCAAGCCTAGTAGTTTCTAAGGGTAATCAAGCTTAGATTCATCAAGCTCTTTCCTAAATTCCTTTGGGCATTCAAGAGGGTTGTCTAATAAGAATTTTTCAGGTATGTAGGGTTATGAATAGGTGTATCCATCCACTCCCATGCCCAATCCCTCTTCGGTTTAATGTGATTTCTAAGTAAATCTATGGGGTTTTAACCCAACTTGTGAATTCTCTAAGCATCTATCATGGGTATTATCTATGCATGTTTCTAATGTTGAATTATGATTCATTGGTAGGTTTTATAATGTTTTCACTTACAAATTAATGATTTTAAAGTTTTATAAATAAGATGTCCATCTATGGAGGTTCATGAAAAGATGAGATTATGATCTATGCTTCTAGTTATGATGAGATGTTCATGATGAAAGTATGATTTCGAATTACACATGTCTATGTTCATG
>JACEIK010015576.1:0-18474 GCA_018107945.1 Datura stramonium | reverse complement strand
ATTCTTGTTAATTCCGTGATAAATTATCACTTAACAAAGAGTAAGTTATATGTATTTTTACTTTAATTATTTAATTAACTACAGTTAGAATGATGAATTGCGTATATGTGGAGGTAAATATTTATTGTAAGAGAATTTAAATCTCATTTATTTGCACTTAATAGAGATCTTAATCTGAATGATTAAGAGTTCACATCATAGGTCATTAAGTGCATTTGTTTACATTAAAATTTAAGTACCTATGCGGTTAATTTTCACTACCACTCTATCCACGATCACCCGTCACCACTACTAACTAATTATGTCATCACAACCATCATCATCATTGTCAATCACCATTACCTTTACCGACCACCGGTCACCCCACCTCTTCCATCTCAGCTATTACTGACAACATCATCGTTGTCAACTGTTACTATTAGTCGCTACCACATCTTTCACCTATATCATTATATTTATATCCACTGTCATACATTTGTGGTGACTGCGCCACAACCACTCATTGCGTGCATCGTTTATACAGTGAAAGCGCAGTCAAAATATAATTTTTGGGAGTCAACATTTGGATCGAACCAGTATAAAAAAAATTGATAATTTCCTTTTAACTCTTTGCCTGATTACATTAATATTTCTGCAGTTATATGTTCATCTTTATCAAGAATCAATTCAATACTGATCAATTCAATACTGCACTTAGAACCTTGAAAAATATTTAATTAGACAACACTAGCTATTTGACAAGATTCTTCAATATTATTAAGACTTTTAACAAATTGTGATAAAAAAGAGTTCTCATTCTCATTCGATTGGAAATTATTTTTCAAAAGACCATCAACATACATTTGAGTCGAATTTCGCTATAAATCATCCGTGTTTATAGCAGAGTAGTCAACTTGAGGCTATGGGCACCTAAGCTTAACTTGAATAGATTTCATCAAAAGGAGTCTTAGGCAGCTTCTAGCCTCTCTGTGACAAAGGATGAGTTCATGATCAAGCAGTTATTTCGATCAAAAGGAGTCTTGGGCAGCTTCTTAGCCTCTTCGTGACAAAGGATGAGTTCATGATCAAGCAGTTTTTCTCACAATTTTTCATATATTTTCTGATTCCAACGAATACTTCTGCTGCTTGGAAATCACTCCTATATAAAGATGAAGTTAAAATGAAAGGACGTAAGAACGCCAGGAAATTGAAGGACATTGCAAAGCTAATGAGAACTGAGAACAAGTAGAGAGAACTCAAAAAGCCTTCAAGTTATATGAAAAATGACACTATTGTTGGTTAAATTATTTCTAGAGAAGTAAGGATGCAATATGTTGTGACAAAATGCCATAACTTAAAAGTTATGTATAATCTATCTGTTCTCATTGAATAATTTATATCTCAAGAAAAAAAGAAAACACCATTCCTAAAGCATAAAATGTAATCTAAATTCTCAATTGCAACTTCATGGAAGCATTTTTTGTGAAGGATAAATGAGAGGCTTGAACTTTTATACATTGCAATTTCTGCCTACAAATGCTATAAATAATATGCAAGAGCATCATAATGATGAAATCACTTACTTATCATCTCCTTAGTTCTTCAAGATATGAAGGTTGAGATAGTCCACGCCCACAAGTTCAGTATGTCTTCTTTAATCTTCACAGCTGAATGGATAATCGAGTCGCTACAGTCGATTAATTTTACTACCTGTAATGACATAACATCCGCAAAGCTAAACGGGATCTCTTCGAGAGCTTGGAACAACTTTTTATAACTAGCTTTTCAAGCAGGGGAAATGATTCGTTTGAGCAAATCCACTGTCATAAAAACATGATGTAATTTCAAAACTTTGAGTCCGTAGAACTGGTTATCAGCTGAGGTCCCAGATCTTTTCCCCTGTAAAGTATATATCTCGATAATTTAAGAGTCTCAAGGTATACCAGCTTTGCAATACTTGAAACTATTTCATCTGTTAAGAAAATGTCACCAAGGGACAAACCTTAAGTGTTGAGGGGAAATCAAAGCAGCCTGAATAATTAGGAACCTCTCCAAATTCATTAATATGGAGCCTGAGTACTTGAAGATTTGGAAACTTTTCCCAGAACTTCGGAGTCATGTCAGCCACAGACATATAGCACATGCCAAGAGTCTTCAACTTATCTAACACAATATCTGTAGATTCTTCAAATTCACTCTCTCATCATCTTCCCATGTAATGGGAAAAATCATGGCGTCCACATGCCTCAATCTCATTTTCCAATCCAAAGGGTTATCATTATATAAGATGAACGGACCAAGTAAGGTTTGCAGATGGAGAAGGTGTGACACCCACTTGAAATCAAATACTTTCACAAAAATTGCAAGGAAATCCCCAAGTGAGTCAGTGACTGAAATGAAGCAGCCCAAGAATTGTCCAAGTAAATATCCAATAAATGTAACACCCGAATAAGTCTGAACTTATTAAGCAAAGGGAAAAGATTCTTACTGTTAAATATGCTAAATTTTGGATGAGCAATGAACTCAAGAGACCGCTGACTTTTTCCAAAAGATTCCCTTTCTTGAAATCACTTGTCAGAAGTGTCATGTATACATGCATAACCTTGTTTACTTGGATTACGTGGCACTAAGTGAGCTGCATGAATTTTGCTTTAATTTTTTTCAAGCAAAACTCACGCACCTGATCAAGAACTATGCAAACATTTCACTTCACCAGTGGCTCTTCTTTTAGACATCACTACCAGGTTTCTGCCAACAAGATCAATCAAGCATATCTCTGATGTTTGCACAAACTCCTCAGCTTTCCAACAGTTCAACAGATCAGACACTGGAATTTGATAACCTTTAGGAAACAGTCCCATGTAGAGAAGGCAAGACTTTGAATCGTGTGCTAAAACGTCATAACTTGATTGTATCATCTTCATGCTCTCTTCTAAAGCATAAGAACTTGTATCATATGCAACGTCAAGCCAGAAAGATGCGCTCTTTTCTACTTGAAAGAACTTTAGCAATTGTGATAATCAAAAAGGCAATCCGTTGCATTTGGCAACTAGTGGTCCTACATTGAGTAGCTCTGAAGGACAGCGCTTCTGCTTGAAATACTTTCTTCTGCAACAATTCCCAACTAACTTCATCTCTTAGAAATGGAAGGGAATATGGACCGCTATAATGCTTAATATACATAGCCAGCTCTTCATTTCTAGTTGTTACCATTATTCCTACTCGTTTCCCCACTAGGGAAAACTCGTCCCAAATCATCGAATGCCTCGGGTTCCCATATGTCATCCAATACAACAAGATATCTTCTTCCCATTAGATGCCTCCGCAACACGCTACCAGGATTATCCAAATTATCACTCTTATCACCCCTAATTTGCTTTAGAATCTCAAGCAACAAGTGTCTCACATTATATGTTTGTGAAACTAAGTACCAAGCTCGAGCACCAAAATAAAACATAATATGATGATCATTGTATATCTTTCTAGCCAAAGCTGTTTTGCCTTGTCCAGCCATTCCAACAATCGAGATAACGCCCATCTCTCTTGTCCCTCCAACCAAATTTCTAATTATATGTTTCGCAAGATCGTCAAAACCTACTCAGTTCTTCTTCATCAATTGATAGATAACTATGCTGGGTAAAAGGCTTTGCAGAGGGGGAATTCTTTCGCATATGTCCATGTCAATTAGCTTTGGCCGCTTTATGATTGTTGGAAGTAAATCTACGTATATCAGAATTGATAGCTCATGCTATCCTCCATTAAAGAAAGGAAACAAGAATAAGCATATTAAGAATCAATTGACAACTTAGAGGAGAATACCAAAACATTAATATAAATTAAACAAATGCCACATAGAAAAGTCTAATGTTTGAACAGGGGCCAAGTAAAATATAATCAATTAGAAAAATAAGACAAATTGAGCTAGTTTTGAGACTGAATTAGACGCGAACGCCTTTTATTTACATGGGTGAGAGTATTTCTTTTAGTTCTCTTAGATTTCAAGTCTTATGTGACACAAATAAATCTCCCAATTTTTGTATATTTGCTCCTTTCTATGTGAAAGTATCCTTTTCCTTAGACTTCAGTACTAAAACTTTCAATCTTAGGGTGGAACATTTTGTGTTTAAATCTATGCACATATAAACAAGTCAAACAATTAATCATTTTCACAGAGCATAAAAATTTGAAAATTTTCAACAGAGATTTCTGGGTCTGGTGAGTGGTGGGTGATTTTGACAAATAATTAAATGAGAAATAGGAAAATGAAGAATAAAACAGAAAATAGAAAGCTAAAAGGGAATATAAACTCACCTTTCAAGGTTCTTTTTTAACTCTAAGTGATCTGAGTTTCAGAGAAAATTAGAAAAGGGGAAGAATTAGAAACATCAAGTTTGTGGACTTCCATCTTGAAGAATATAAAATTATTAGTTGATGGCAGAAAGATGTGACTCTTACAATATAAAATTCTCCACGAATAATATATTTTGGAGATAAAGACCAAAATGATCCCTATTCTTGGTTTTATACTCATGTAAGGCCCTTTGAGATAGTTCAAGCAATTTTTGAGATCTATCTTTGTGAATCTCTATGTCAATGACATAGAAAGCCATCATATCCTTCAGTTCAAAACTTCGGATAAGGAACTGTTTTGGTTTCATGCAACAATTCGAAATCATTACTAGCAAGTAAAATGATTCACCCATAGGACTAGAAAAACATATTTGCTCACTTATTTTAAGGCATATACATTGATCAATGATGTTTTCAGAAGTAGAAAGATCATTACTAGAAAGATCATTTTCTCTATCGTACCTTTCGATTCTAGTTATGGTCACCATTTTGTTATCACTCTCAGATTACTTTACGTGTAGGTTGAAGATTAAAATTGGAACGTCACTTAAGCCACAGTACCAAACCAGAAGGAGCTGGGAGCGTAGAGCCTTACTTTATATAAAGAACATTCACACTCTAATGGCGTGTGAAATAAATTCTTTGTTGCTTTGTTGGTTGGTGTTGGTTCCTAACTATAAGGAAATTTATACTCCCTCTGCCTCATTTAGTTTTTGAACGTCTAAATCTTTTAATTTTTAAAATATTGAGTTGATCTAATTTAATTTCGTATCAAAGCTTAGTCAAATTAAGTCTTTAAAGCCGAAAAGTGACATAAATTGGGACAAAGGAAAGTAACTTTTACTATCTTCAACGAAAAATGATTTGTAAGGGTTATGCACTTCAAGTTGAGAAATAGAACAAACTATCATATGAAGCTTTTCAGCAACAACATTCCTACAAGTGGGATTTGAGGAGAATAGAATATATATATACTTTAACCCGTACCTAGTACCGAAAGCTTTTCAAAGATAGCTAAATATTTATTTCTGCTTTTTTTCTTTAACTATTCCATTTTTTGCCTAAGAACTTTGCAGATGAAATTCACAAAACATTTCAAGAGAGATTCCTAGGATTCTGGTGTCTGATTCTTTTAGGAAAAAAAAAGAAAAAGAAAAATAGAAAGTAAAAGGGATCTAACCTTAGAGAGATTAATAATTGCTCCAAAGGTTCAATGGCTTCCCTCTCAGAGAAAATGAAAAAGTTGTTTTGTGACTACTGCAGCAGAAAGATGAACTGACACTTGACAAGGTGACTTATTTTTAAAAATAAACACGTGGCACTATTTTATTGGACTCTTTATAAAATAATTTTAATTAGATCTATCCCAAATTTATATGTTTACAATTCATCAATGACATGGGTTTGTACACTTAATCATGGTTAATTATTACTCCCTCCGTTAATTTTACCCACTTACCCCAAATAAATATCTTTAAAAAAGATGTAACTCTTTAATATTTTTTTTATTATAAAACTCTCTACTTAAATAAGGGCAAAAATTGAAAAACAACATCATTAATTTAATTGTTGATTATGTAAAAACATCTTTTTTGAAACAAAATCAAAAGGCCAAAACACCATTTATTTTGAAAAGGATGGGAGTAAAATTATTTTATCATAAGGTGTTGAATTGATTTGACGTTATATTTCATTCTTGTTAATTCCGTGATAAATTATCACTTAACAAAGAGTGTTATATGTATTTTTACTTTAATTATTTAATTAACTACAAATAGAATGATGAATTGTGTATATATGGAGGTAAATATTTATTGTAAGAGAATTTAAATCTCTAATATTTGCACTTAATAGAGATCTTAATCTAAATGATTCTGTAGTTCACATCATAGGTCATTAAGTGCATTTGTTTACATTAAAATTTAAGTACCTATGACGTTAATTTTCACTACCATTCTATCCACGATCACCCGTCACCACTACTAACTACGGCCATCACAACCATCTTCATCATTGTCAATTACCATTACTCTTGCCAACCACCTGGCCACCCTACCCTCCATCTCAACTATTACCGATAACATCATCGTTGTCAAATGTTACTATTAGTCACTGCTGGCATCTTTCACCTATATCATCATATTTGTATCTACCGGTCATACTATTTATAGGTGATCAGCCACAACCACTCATTGCGCATCGCTTATACAAAGGAAAGTTGAATAAAAATATAATTTTGGAAGTCAAATATTTAGATCGAATCCAAAATAAATATAAAAAGTTGATTAGTTTCCTTTTAACTTTACCTGATACATTAATATTTCTGCAGTTATTTGTCTATCTTTATCAAGAATCAATTCAATACTGTACCATAACCTTGAAACATATTTAATTAGAAACACTACTTTTGATAAGATTCTTCAATATTATTAAGACTTAACAAATTGTGCATAAAAAGAATTTTCATTCATTCGATTGGAAATTATTTTTCAAAGACCATCAAGATACATTTGAGCTACTCGCTTATAATTCATCCCGTGTTTACAGCAGAGTAGCCAACTTCAAAGCTTCCCCGATTAAAATAAAAAGTATTATTAAATAGAAAAGGATATAGAGGAGTTGAGAAGCTCTTGCTTGTTGTCTCTGCTTTGTTTCAATGCATCGTCTGTAACTTGCTTTCATTCACCTACGAGGCCAAAGAAGAGAGAAAGAGGAATCTATCTAATGGGAATCCAGTTTGTATGCCATGAGGTCCCTATAGAAGAGGATACATTCATATACTTAGCCGCATATATTACTGCAGTAAAAGCAAATAGAGGCATTCCAATAGAAAATCAATTAAACTGAACACAAAGTTTGAATTCTGTGCAGAAAGAATAAAGAGCAACAACAATGAATGAAGTGACAAAATAGATTTGAAGAATTCAAAAAAAATTAACAGAAATGATAACATCATAAGATATGAAACAAACTGATTAATCGATATGTCACTTGACATACAGCACTAGTAGAACCCAACAGCTCTGATTCAAACTCAATATTTGTCTTTAAAATCCATTTGAAAACGAGATTAAAATCCAAAACTCATAAGCTCTCAAATTTCGACTCATCTCTCGACAATCATATCAGAACGTTGCATTAGAACGTACTCATGGCAAAGCACAAAACTAAATAAACATTGGACATAGCCCCAGACAATAGCAGCTATGATGGAAAATCAATCCTTCCACAAAGCGGAACCCGGTCTCTTATTATAATGGTTTAGCTTCTATTGATGTCTACTCCGATCAAGGTCACAAGTCCGAAGGAATGCTTCTACCGATAAAGATGAAGCAAAATGAGAAGGACGAAGAATTTCAGGAAATTGGAAGGACATTGCAAAAAGCTAATGAGAACTGAGAACAAGTAGAGAGAACTCAAAAGCTCATAAAGTTATATGAAAAATGACACTATTGTTGGTTAAATTATTTCTAGAGAAGTATGTTGATGCAATATGTTGCACAAATGCCATAACTTAAAAGTTATGTATAATCTATCTGTTCTCAATACTAATTTATATCTCAAGAAAAGAAAAATACCATTCCCAAAGCATAAAATGTAATCTAAATTCTCAACTGCAACTTCATGGAAGCATTTTTTGTGAAGGATAAACAGAGGCATGAACTTTTATACATTGCAATTTCTGCTTACAAATGCTATAAATAATATGCAAGAGCATCATAATGATGAAATCATTTACCATCATCTTTAGTCCTTCAAGATATGAAGGACATAGTCCACGCCTAGAAGTTCTTGTACGTCTTCTTTAATCTTCAAAAAGCTGGAATGGATAATCGAAGTCGCTACAGTCGATTAATTTTAATAATTGCAGTTTGGAATATTCGTAAAGCAAACGTGATCTCTTCGAGCTTGGAACAACTTTTTATAACTAGTTTTTGTAGCAGGGAAATGATAATTTCTGAGCAACCACCTGGTCATAAAAACATGATGTATCAAAACTTTGAGTGTATAAAAGAGTTATCAATGAGGTCCCACTCTTTTCTCCGTGAAGTATATCTCTGATAGTTTAAGAGTCTCAAGCTGTTTTGGGTAGTCTTGCAATTCTTTTGAAACTATTTCTTCAGTTAAGAAAATGTCACTAAGGGACAAAACCTTAAGTGTTGAGGGGAAATCAAAGCAGCCTGGGAATAATTAGAACATCTCCAAATTCATTAATATGGAGCTCGAGTACTTGGAAGATTTGAAACTTTTTTCCAGAACTTCGGAGTCATGTCAGCCACAGACATATAGCATAAGAGTCTTCTGCTATCTAACACAATATCTGTAGATTCTTCAAATTCAATTTTCTCAACATCTTCCCATGTAATGGGAAATCGCTTTATGTCCACATGCTCAATCCTTTCACTTCCAAATAGCGGGTGATATCATTATATAAGATGAACGGACTGCTAAGGTTTGCAGATGGAGAAGGTGTGACACCCACTTGAAATCAAATACTTTCACAAAAATTGCAAGGAACCTCAAGTGAGTCAGTGACTGAAATGAAGCAGCCCAAGAATTGTCCAAGTAAATATCCAATAAATGTAACACCCGAATAAGTCTGAACTTATTAAGCAAAGGGAAAAGATTCTTACTGTTAAATATGCTAAATTTTGGATGAGCAATGAACTCTTTGAAATCACTGTCATAGTGTCATGTAAGTGTACATGCATAACCTTGTTTACTTGGATTATGTGGAACTATGAGCTGCATGAACTTTTCTTCTTTAATTTTTCTCAAGCAAAACTCACGCACCTGATCAGGAACTATGCAACATTTCATTTCACCAGTAGCTCTTCTTTTAGAAATCACTACCAGGTTTCTGCCAACAAGATCAACTGCTATCATTGGTGTTTGACCTCAGCTATCCAACAGTTCAACAGATCAGACACTGGAATTTGATAACCTTTAGGAAACAGTCCCATGTAGAGAAGGCAAGACTTTAAATCGTGTGCTAAAACGCCATAACTTGTTGTATCATCTTCATGATCTCTTCTAAAGCATAAGAACTTGTATCATATGCAACCTCGGGTCAGAAAGATGCGTCTTCTCTTTTCTACCTTGAAAGAACTTTTAGCAAATTGTGATAATCAAAAAGGCAATCCGTTGCATTTTTTGGCAACTAGTGGTCCTACATTGAGTAGCCTTTGAAGGGACAGCTCTCTCCTTGAAATACTTTCTTCTGCAACAATTCCCAACTATCTTCATCTCTTAGAAATGGAGGAAGGTGGTCATGGATCACTATGATGCTTAATATACATAGCCAGCTCTTCATTTCTAGTTACCATTATTCTACTTCCGTTTTTCCGACTAGGGAAAATCGCCTCAAATCATCCAATGCCTTCGGTTCCATATGTCAACCAATACAACAAGATATCTTCTTCCCATTAGATGCTTCCGCAACACGTCACCAGGATCATCCACATTATCACTCTTATCACCCCTAATTTGCTTTAGAATTCCAAGCAACAAGTTTCTCACATTATATACTTGTGAAACGGAGCACCAAGCTCAGCATCAAAATGACATACAATATGATGATCATTGTATACTTTTCTAGCCAAAGCCGTTTTGCCTTGTCCAGCCATTCCAACAATCGAGATAACGTCAATCTCTCTTCTCCCTCCAACCAACTTTCTAATTATATGTTTCGCGGTGATCGT
This sequence comes from Datura stramonium, assembly GCA_018107945.1. Classification (NCBI taxonomy): domain Eukaryota; kingdom Viridiplantae; phylum Streptophyta; class Magnoliopsida; order Solanales; family Solanaceae; genus Datura; species Datura stramonium. The sequence continues at coordinate 8,443 of JACEIK010015576.1, read as the reverse complement.
CAAAAACTCCACTAGTTCTTCTTCTATCAATTGATAGATAACTATGTTGGGTGAAAGGCTTTGCAGAGTGGGGAATTCTTTCTGCAAATGTCTCATGTCAATTAGCTTTGGCCTCTTTTATGATTGTTGGAAGTGAAAATCTACATATATCAGAATTGATAGCTCTGTTTGCTATCCTCCACAGCAGCGGAAACAAGAATAAGCATATTAAGAATCACCTGACAATCTTAGAGTATAGTCACCAACATTAATATAAATTAAACAAATGCCACATAGAAAAGTCTAATGTTTCTTGAACAGGGCCAAGTAAAGTATAATCAATTAGCTAAATAAGACAAATTGAGCTAGTTTTTTGAGACTGAATTAGACGCGAACATCTTTTTTATTTCACATAAGAGAATATTTCTTTTAGTTCTCTTAGATTTCCAAGTCTTATGTGACACAAATAAATTCTAACTTTGTATATTTGCTCCTTTCTATGTGAAAGTATCCTTTTCCTTAGACTTCAGTACTAAAACTTTCAATCTTAGGGTGGAACATTTTGTGTTTAAATCTATGCACATATAAACAAGTCAAACAATTAATCATTTTCACAGAACATAAAAATTTGAACATTTTCAAATAGAACTTTCTGGATCTGGTGAGTGGTGGGTGATTTTGACAATAATTAAATGAGAAATAGGAAAATGAAGAATAAAACAGAAAATAGAAAGCTAAAAGGGAATATAAATCACCTTCAAGGTTCTTTTAACTCTATGATCTGAGTTTCAGGAGAAAATGAGAAAAGGGGAAGAATTGGTAGAAACACAAGTTTGTGACTTCCATCTTGAAGAATATAAAATGATTAGTAGATAGAAAGATGTGACTCATAATATAAAATTCCTCCAACTTTGAATAATATATTTTGGAGATAAAGACCAAAATGATCCCTTATCTTTGGTTTTATACTCAAAATAATCCCTTCAATGTAAGGCCCTTTCAGATAGTTCAAGCAATTTTTGAGATCTATCTTTGTGAATCTCTACGTCAATGACATAGAAGGTTTTCAAGCCATATCCTTCATTTCAAAACTTCGGATAAGGAACTGCTTGCCTCATGCAAATACCCAAAATCATTACTAGCAAGTAAAATGATCCACCTATAGGACTAGAAAAACATATTTGCTCACTTATTTTAAGGTATATACATTGATCAATGATGTTTTCTGTAAATTCGAAAGAAGAAATAACATTATGAAGTTTAATGTATTGGCGGAAGCCTGTTTTAATCCATAAATGAATTTACTCAATTTGCAAACAAGGTGACTTTTATCCTCATCACAAATTCCTTTAGGTTTGTGCCATGCATACCTCTCTTCAAGATCTCCATTCAAGAAAGCTATTTCTACATCTATTTATGTAGTTCTAAACCAAAATGAGCTACTAATGTCATGATTATTCTTAATGAATTCTTCTTTGACACGGGAGAGAAGATTTCTATAATAATCAGCCTTCTTTAAAAATGAAACCTTTGGTTACACGACTGGCTTTATATTATTCGCTATTATAATCAGACTCTCGAAGGTATACAAATATAATCACTAGAAATTGTTGATTTACAAACTCTTGAGGATTTTCCTACTCCCAGCAGTTTAAACACTCTTTCAATAGGTTTAGATAAAGCGGGTGGTTATTCATGTGGTTCCTCAAGTGGTGGTGGTTTGAACTTATTGCTCTCAGATAATTCATGAGAATTGATCTGATCAGCATTCGAGTTTCCGGTGTATAAAGGTACAACAGGTGATTCCCTTATTTCTTCAAGTACTCACCGCTGAGGCGAACCGCCACTTACTATGTTCCTCAAGAAATTTAACATGACATGTGTTTGCATATTCACTTTTATACACTTAACCGTGGTTAATTATTAAATCATTTTATCATATGATAGGTTGAATTGATTTGACGGAGATATTTCATTCTTGTAAATTCCGTGATAAATTGGTCACTTAACCAAGAATAAATTATATGTATTTTAATTTTAATTTTTAATCAACTACAGTTAAAAAGATGAAAATAGATAAATTATGCGTATCAGAATACTTTTGAGTCGAGCCCGCTACAATTCATCCTGTATTTATATTAGAGTAGCCAGATTCAACCCTTACTTGCTGCTTGCCGTCTACTTTTGTGAGCTTTACTGTAACTTCTGCTTTCTTCTGTCCGTCCACGAGGCTGTAAAAAGAGAGAAAGGGGCAGCTATCTAGTGGGAATCATTTCGATTATATGCCACGAGGTCCCTATGGATAATTTCATATACGAAAAAGAAGCATGTAGTTTCCATCAGCAAATAGAGGCATTCCAGTAGAAGAATAAAGGAATTCAAGGCCAAAGTCTGTACTGAATCACGACAATGAACTTGACAAAAATAATTAATCCAATGTCTGTTTTGTGAGCCTTCACTGCATCGTTCTGTAACTTGCTTTCTTTCGTCCACCTACGAGGCTGTAAAGAAGAGAGAAAGAGGAATCTATCTAATGGGAATCCTTTAGTTTGTATGCCATGAGGTCCCTATAGACAAGAGGATACATTCATATACGAGTCGCATATATTACTGCAGTAAAAGCAAATAGAGGCATTCCAGTAGAAAATGATAAAACTCAACGCCAAAGTTCGAATTTATGCCGGAAAAAGAATAAAGAGCAACAACAATGAACACGACAAAATAGATTTGAAGAATTCACAAAAAAATTAATAACAGAAAATGAAACATCATAAGATATGAAACAAACTGATTGATCTGTATGTCACTTGACATACAGCACTAGTAGAACCCAACAGCTCTGACTCAAACTCAATATTTGTCTTAAAAATCCATTTGAAAACGAGATTAAAATCCAAAACTCATAAGCTCTCAAATTCGACTCCGTCTCTCACAATCATATCAGAACATTGCATTAGAATGTACCATGGCAAAGCACAAACTAAATAACATTGACATATTCCAGACAATAGCAGCTTGCGGATATGCAAATCAATCTATCCACAAAGCGGAACTTTCATCTCACAGGCTGATTTAGCTTCTATTGATGTCTTCCGATCAAGGTCACAAGTCCGGCGAATGCTTCTACCGATAAAGATGAAGCTAAAATGAGAAGGACGAAGAATTTGAGAAATTGATGGACATTGCAAAAGCTAATGAGAACTGAGAACAAGTAGAGAGAACTCAAAAGCCAAAACGCTACATGAAACAATGACATTGTTGAATTATTTCTAGAGAAGTATGTCGCTGCATATGTAGGCACAACTGGCATAACTTAAAGTTATGTATAATACTTTAATCTGTTCCCAATATCAATCTTTCCTACAAAGGTAGGGGTAAGGTCTCGCTACTACTACTCCTCCTGCATACCACTTTTGGGATTATATTATTGTTTGTTTGATTGTTCTCATATCAATCTTCTAATTTTCTCCTGGAAAAAGAAAAGCACTATTCACAAATCATAAAATGTAATCTAAATCCTCAATTGCGACTTCATGGAAGCTTTTTTTTTATAAACCGTGGTGTCCGGGCCAGCTTACGTGCACCTCGATTTTTCCACATGATACTTGCGTCTCCCCACCGTACTTCATGGAAGCATTTTTGTGAAGGATAAATGAGAGGTTTGAACTTATACATTCCAAATGCTGCTTAAGAATGCTATTTACAAACATATCATGATGATTCTGAACTGTTAAGAAATTACTAAAAATGTTTTTCGTATGAGAATGCAATGTAGAGGTGCAGAAGCATAAATCACTTACCATCATCTTAGTCTTTTTCGAGATATGAACTTGGATCTCCCAGCCAAATTCTTCGTTTCCTTTTCAATATTCAAAGCTGAAATCTCAACCAGTCACTACAGTCGATAACTTTGATCAATTCCGTTGTTGGAATTTGGCCAAAGCAACGACTTCAAGCTTAAACAACTTTTATAATTAGTTTTTCAAGCATGGGAAATGATCTATCTGGAGCAAATCCACTGTCATAAAAACACGATGTAATTTAAGAACTTTGAGTCTGTAGAACTGGTTATCATTGATGTCCCAGATCTTTCCCCGTAGTATATTCGGATAATTTAAGAGTCTCAAGGTGTACCAGCTTTGCAATACTTGAAACTATTTCATCTGTTAGGAAAATGTCATTGAGGGACAAAACCTTAAGACGCCGGGAAACATCTCCAACCTCATCAGCTGGTCGGAGACTGAGTAATGTAGTTATCTCCAAACACATCAATGTGAAGCTTGAGTTCTTCAAGATTTGGAAACTTTCCCCAGAACTTTGGAGTCATGTCAGTCACAGACACATAGCACAAACCAAGAGTCCTCAAGTTAATCACTTGCTCATCATCTTCTTCCCATGTAATGGAAAATTCACTTATATCCACATGCCTCAATTTTTTCATTTTCCAAATAGCAGGCGACATCATTATATAAGATGAACGAACTCCGCAAGGTTTGCATAGATGGAGTAGGTGACACCCACTTGACATCAAATACTTTCACATAAAGTGCAAGGTACCTCAGCTGAGTTAGTGATTTAAATGCAGTAGCCCAAGAACTTCCCAAGTAGATATTCAGTAAATACAGTACCCGAATACATCTTAAGTTATTAAGCAAACCGAAAGGGTTCTTACGATCCGATATCCTGAATTTCGGATGAACAATGAACTCAAGAGACCCCTGACTATTTCCAAAAGACTCTCTTTCCTTGGAGTCACTTCTCAAAGTGTCATGTATGTACATGCATAACCTTTGTTCATTCAAATCTAGGGTTTGATGTGGATTATATGGCACTATGAGCTGCATGGCTTTCTTCTGTAATTTTTCTCAAGCAAAACTCACGCACTACATCAAGAACTATGCAACATTTCATTTCACCGCTAGTTTTCTTAGAAACCACTACCAGGTTTCTGTTAACAAGATCATCCAAGAAACTCTTTGATGTTTCTTCTAACTCCAACATGTCAATGTTCTGCACAAACTCTCAGCTATCCACTTAATTTCAACAGATCAGACACCGGAATTTCATAGCCTTTAGGAAAACAATCCTATGTAGAGAAGGCAAGACTTTAGATGGTCCTCTAAACAGTCATAACTTAATTGTATCACCTTCATGCTCTCCTCTGCTAAAGCATGAGAACTTATATCATATGCAATCTCAAGCCACAGAGATGGTTCCCTTTTTTTTCTTGAAAGAATTCCTGCACCATGATAATCAAATAAGGCAATCCCTTGCATTTTTTGGCAACTAGTGGTCCTACATTGAGTAGCCTAGTGACAGCTCTCCTTGGAATACTTTCTTCTGCAAATAAATTCCTAACTATCTTCATCTCTTAGAAATGGAAGCAAATAAGGATCACTATGATGCTTAATATACCTAGCCAGCTCTTCATTTCTAGTTGTTACCATTATTCTACTTCCATTTTCCCGACAAGGGAAACATAGTCCCAAATCATCCCATGCCTGGGGTTCCCATATGTCATCCAATACAACAAGATATCTTCTTCCCATTAGATGCTTCCGCAACACGTCACCAGGATCATCCACATTATCACTCTTATCACCCATAATTTGTCTTAGAATTCCAAGCAAATAAATTTCTTATTATAGTTGTAAACGTGCACCAAACTCGTACATCAAAATGAATAGTAATAGAACAATTATTGTATACCTTACAAGCCAAAGATGTTTTCCCTAGTCCAGCCATCCCAACAATCGAGATAACGTCCATCTCTCTTGTCCCTCTAACCAACTTTCCAATTATAATTTCTGCATCATTGTCAAAACCCTACTAGTTCTGAGGGCAGCTCGTGTTTAAATACTTTCTTTTTGCGATAATTCCCAACTCTCTTCCTCATCTAGGAATCAAGAAAATAAGGATCACTGATCTGCATAGCAAGCTCTTTGAACGCTGGGTTGTTACCATAATTTACTCTCTTTCCATGCTAGGGAAAGAAAATTGCAATTCTTCCCATGCCTCATAGTTCCATATATCATCCAGTACGATTAGGTATCTCTTGCAAAATAGAGCCTCTCAACAAATCGGCAACATCCTCATCCTCTTTGATGTCGCGCTTTCACCCTACAAGTGACTTGTTTAAGAATCTCAGCCAATAGCTTCCTGATGCTATATCTTTGTGAAATAGTACAAAATGCTCCAATATCAAAGTGATCAGCAATAGAACGGGTTGTTGTACACCTTTTAGCCAAAGTCGCTTTGCCTAGTCCGCCCATTCCAACAATCGAGATAACATCCCGTTCTTTTGTTCCTCCAGTCAATCTCTGAATTATCTGTTCTATTTCCTCCTTAAAAGCCCATACAAATTCCTCATTGTCTAATGAAAAACTACATCGAGTGGAAACTTTTGCATCGGCAGTAGTTTTCTCGAAGTTCTCCATGTCAATCAGCAATTGTTGGAGGTAAAATCAAACTGTATTATAGTTAATAACTATGTCAGCCCATAAAAGCAATGAAAAATAAGAATACATTCATCAACTAATACTCGATATTTTTGAAGAAGTACATATGTATGGGACAAAATATCCATATACAAGATAATCATGTAGGGATGAATGGGAGGAGAAAAAATTCTCTATAAGGATCTCTATCCATCTCACTTACAGTGTTTTACAATATATTTTACTTGTGTTATCTCGGGCGTCTAATAAACGACAGTCTGTCTATGCTCCTCTCAGAATAACATAAATGCAGGACCTTTGGCTAGAATTAGACTCGTGATGGTCCCTAAGTTATTTGTTGTGATTTCAATGTTACTAGCTAGTTCAAAGAGCAGGGTACCAAATGATCTTACAGGATAACAATAACACTAGTTTTTTCAGACATAATTACATCAATAGCCTGGTATTACAGTTCGAATGAGGATTCCATTTTGAAATCCTCTAGTGGAGACGTAACCTTCATGTCTTTCTTTGGTGTTGGCGCCATCTTATTTCTATGGAGGATAACTTGGCACTTCGTAACCTTTATGGAGAAAGTAGAGATCCTTGTAGTTTTGCAAGATTAAATGGGAGTGATAGAGCAACTAGGGCCAAATGGTTTCACTATGGGTTTCTACCAAAAATATTGGGGACGCCTTTCCACAAGACTCCTTACTGCCCTGCACTCATGAGCATGAACACTTACTAAGAGGTTCAATTTAATCGCCTAACAAATGTAGTTGTAAAGAAGTCTCGTGAGATCTCGAAAAGATCATTTTCTTCATCGTACCTTTCGATTCTAGCTATAGTCACCATTTGTTATCACCTCTACAGATTACTTTTTACTAAGTAGGTTGAAGATTAAAATTGGAAAGTCACTTTTAAGCCACAGTGCGACCAAACCAGAAGGAGCGGAGCGTAGAGCCTTTACTTTATATAAAGAACATTCACACTCTAATGGCGTGTGAAATAAATTCTTTGTTGTTTTGTTAAGAAGTTGGTTCCTCAACTATATGAAATTTATACTCCCTCTGCCTCATTTAGTTTTTGAACGTCTAAATTTTAATTTTAAAATATTGAGTTGATCTAATTTAATTTCGTATCAAAGCTTAGTCAAATTAAGTCTTTTAAGTTCGAAATGACACATAAATTGGGACAAAGGAAAGAATCTTTTTAGCTCATCTTCAAATCTAAAATGATTTGTAAGGGTTATGCACTTCAAGTTGAGAAATAGAACAAACTATCATATGAAGCTTTTCAGCAACAACATTCCTACAAGCGGTTTCGGCGAGAATAATATATATATACTTTAACCCGTACCTAGTACCGAAAGCTTTTCAAAGATAGCTAAATATTTATTTCTGTTTTTTTTTCTTTAACTATTCCATTTTTTGCCTAAGAACTTTGCAGATGAAATTCACAAAACATTTCAAGAGAGATTCTAGATCTGGTGTCTGATTCTTTTAGGAAAAAAAAAAAGAAAAAGAAAAAAATAGAAAGGTAAAAAGGATCTAACCTGAGAGATTAATAATTGTCTAAAGGTTCAATGGCTTCTCTGTGAGAAATGAAAAAGTTGTTTTGTGGACTAATGGTAGCAGAAAGATGAACTGACACTTGACAAGGTGGACTTTATTTTAAAAAATAAACACGTGGCACTATTTTATTGGACTCTTTACACCCATCAATGACATGGTTAATTATTACTTCCACCGTTTCAAAATAAGTGGTGCTTTCAGCTTGAGCACACACCCCTTAAAAAAATTATTTATTCCTAAACAGAAAAATGTAATTTTACCCACTTACCCCAAATAAATATCTTGAAAAAGATGTAACTCTTTAATATTGTTTTAATTATGTAAAACTTTCTCCACTTAAATAAGGGTAAAATTGGAAGAATATCATTAATGTCTTATTGATTATGTAAAACACCACTTATTTTGAAACAAAATCAAAAGGGCGAAACATCACTTATTTTGAAACGGAGGGAG
>JACEIK010015573.1:6582-18479 GCA_018107945.1 Datura stramonium | reverse complement strand
TTTTGAGCCACTAACGGTGTAACATAGGACAAGGTGGATCCTGGATCTATCAACACATAAGCAGGATGAGAGCAAATGTTTAGCATACCTGTCACAACATTGGTGACGACTCTGACTCCTGTCGCCCCGGTAGTGCATAAGTACAGTCTGGGCCGACACCTGAACTGGAGGCCCCTGATCTTCCTCGGCCTCTGCCTGCTGAAACATAAGGCCTACGCCCTACCGAGGATGCTGGAGGTCGTGATCCTGCCAAGGATGCTGCAGCTCGTGATCCTATTGAGGACCTATCCTGTCAATCCCGGTCACTCTGACCCCTAGCTGGACAATTCCTCATCTGGTGACCCACCTTTCCACAAATGTAGCATGCGGTGGAACCATACCTGCATGCTCCAGAGTGGCGTCGACTGCAAATAGGGCAAAATGGTATTGTAAACCCACTCTACTCCACTCCCCTCTGCTACTGTGACCCTACTGCTCGCGAACCTTCGTCAGGCTCTGGCTACCCTCGGCGACTAGACCTGCTCCTCTGCCTCTGCGATGGAGGCGGGGGTCTAGGTGGCCTATCTGATAACCGTGGCCTAGGTCCTCCTCGGGACTCCTCCTGTAATTCACCCAGTCTGTCCCTGCGGTGCTGCTCCGGACTGGTCCTCCTAATCTACCGTTGCCACTGTCTGATACCCTCAATATTCTGAGAAAGCCTACACACGGGCGATATTCATATCCTCTCGCAGTGTGGTTGTGATGCAGGTCTCAACATATTCTTGATTCAGCCCCATAATAAAGCGGTGTACCCTGGCTGGCATTGTGTCCACAAAAGCTTGCGCATATCGAGCCAAGGAATCAAACTGCATGGCATATTCCCGAACACTCATCGCCCCTTGCTCCAAGTGTAGGAACTGATCAACCTGGGCCTGTCGAATCTCCCGCGGTAGGTAATGATCCAAGAAAGCCTATGAGAAGCTGGGCCAGGTCGAAGGGGAAACATCTCTCCCTAGGGACCTCTCCCAACTCTCATACCATAGTACGACGATGTCCCATAGCCGGAATACCACCAACTCAACTGACTCTGTGGGTGTAGAATGCATCACCCTGAAAATCCTCTGCATCTGGTCTAAGAAGTCCTGAGGGTCCTCGGTCCAATTTTTCCCTGTGAATTGTGGGGGACTTAGTGCTAGGAACTCTCGAACCCTCGAGCTACCAGGCCCTCCTAAGGATTCTGCAACTGTAGGTGGCATTGGCTGGCGCTGAGCAGCCATCATCTGTGCTAGCATAACCACCACGCTCCTGACCTCCTGGTCGGATAGTACGGGTATAGAAACTGTCGGAGGCGGTGCCGTCACACCGACCGTCCAAGCGGCTCCTGACGTGGTGGAGATTGCTGGGGAGGTCGAGATGATACCTCCGTATCATCCTCAGATCAGGCCGATTCTGATCGAGGTTGAGGCACCCTGCTGGTGCCCTCTCCCGCTGCTATATCTAACCTCTTGCCTATCGTAAGGTGTCACTGGTCCAACATTTCTCTGTAAGCAAAAGAGTACAATGAGCTTAGGGACTCAACCCTATACTGTACCGCTCTATGACACGACTGAATAAGAAGAAAGAGTAACCATCCTATCATGCCTTGCAGCCTCCTGACTATAGTATGTGGTGTACAACACATCCATAGACAAGACTCTACTTAGCACGGCTTGCAGACTCCCTGGGATACGACCTGCTCTGATACTAAGTTTGTCATGCCCCAACTTGGGAGGCATGAATGGCACCCGGTGCCCTACTAGGACCTGAACTGCTGAGCTGACTGAGCCTAAGCACCTCTGGTGCAGGGCTGACTCTAACTCTAGAATGAAGAAAACAACAGCCTATATAGAGGCTGTAAATATAACCCCCGGCCGATAAGGCCTATAGCCACCTGTGAAAATAATCAGCTAACCAGAGACAAACAATCATAGGGAGTCCTATGGGGGCCGACAAGGCCACCATGATTTCTAGTTATAACTGGAAAGTAAAATCAGATGCTAAACTGAACTATGGCCGACAAGGCCACCAATCAACAGCTAAACAGGGCCCTATGCGGCCAACACACATAATCTAAAACACATATGGGCCCCACACGGCCGATATCATCTAACCACAGGGAAGTAACACAATCTACAAGCCTCTAGGAGTAATAAGATGGTCGGGACAGGGCCCCGACCTATCCATATTGTACAAATAAAAGGAATAAACATCCATCACACAAGCTCCGGAAGAAGGGAGCTGACAGTTCTGTACAGCTGACTGGAACTACGAGGGACCTGCTCCTCTTCTATCTGTACCTGCAGGAAAGTAATGCAGCGCCCAGAAGAGGGCGTCAGTACCACAGGTACTGAGTATGTAAAACAGTAACTTTAAATAACTGAAAGTAAGGAAATAAAACTGACAATAATTGAAGTAAAGAAAATGGACTGAAGATGACTGAAGTAGTGAAATCAGGGCTAAACATAACTGTACTAAGGAGGGTAGGGTTCATACCTGACAAATGAGGCGTCTTACTATCTAACTATCAGTAACTAAAGCAAGCATAAACCTTACTTGGCTCCCATAAGCTGGAAGGTACAATAAGCACAGAATAACCCACCTGGGCCCCCATTAGCCCTACTGAGTACACCTCAATCTATATACCCCTATCCAGGTCATACTGAGTCAACTACCAGCTATAAGCGTCCTACCGATCCCCTGGGTCTGCAACTAGGCCCGCTCGGCCCCTGACTGTAGCTGTGTATGAGTCCGTAGGACCCCTGATATCTATACCCCGAGCATAAACGCTCGGCGGGGGTCTGTATAAGGCCAACCACGGCATATGAGTATCTGGATCCCCATCTTCGTCCCTTGCGGATGGCATGCCGCTCCGTAGAGCGACGTATCCTTGCCCCTTGCGGGCGGCGACACAGCTATTAACCCTGGGGTGGTCACGGAAGCTATACAGGTATAATCATGCCCAAAACAATACAATTTATGAGTCTCGACTGACAACAACAACTAGAAATGATAACATACTCCTGAAATGCTTTACTAGGATTCATACTGGACTACTATGCTGAAGAAACTAACTTGCCGAAAGAAAATGCCTTAGCATACCTCGTTCGCTGTTTACCGATTAAGTGGAAAATTTCGGCTCATGTTCAACTGCCCTTCTCAACTGTAATCATATTTAACGAAAGCATAGGGCTTCTTTATTACTATATTCAAAGAGAACAATAACTTATATATATATATATACTGACTATACTTCAACTTATCGAAAGATGATCAAAAACTCGTAATTTCTCGGGAATCTAGAAGAGATAAATACTTACTTTAGGCACGTGATCGTATTGACACTAGTTTGGAACAATTTCATAAACTTAATCTCGGCGGAACGGCGATTTTCCGGGCGTATTTTATGAAAATAACTCCGTACCAATGCTCCCTACAGCTTTATACTTCAATACCCGGAGTTAATTTGGATTTGGACGGCGTTTAGCAGCGTAATCAAATGATTTTTACTTGGTTTGTTCGTACTCCCTCGGGTCTGGCCGTGTATATATTGAAAATAATCTAACTTCTAAGTGTGAGACCTTTATATACTTGAGGCAGCAGACAAGACAACGTGGCACTCTACCCATCGCGTTGATTCTGCTCCGTGCCACGTTGGCTAACGCGGAGGAGCTGCTCCGTGCCACTTTGCCCCTCTGGGAAGCTTGGTTCGGCCTTTCCTCGGGACCTTTCTTCGTAAGTATGGCACTCTAAAACTCTCAACCAACATACGAATAGGCCGACTAAACATTAGAAACTTACGGGGTGTAACAAAGACATAGATTAGAGATCAACAAATATACCAGATACCGCAGAAAGAGAACTCAACATAAGTAAACACATAGAACCTACCTGGACCCCATAAGCCTGGTAAGTACAAGAAAGAATACAAATAAAACCTACCTGACCCCCATAAGCCCAGCAAGTCCAAAAGTAAACAGTAACACAGCGGCAACTAGCCAATATAGCTCACCTGTCATCTCTCTGGACCTCTCGACAGCCTCCAGCTAACACCAGCCAACATCTATCATCCACTTCTATCAGATAACATATAACACGAGCAACAATTACAATATAATGCCAAGCATACCAAAATTAAACAACAGTCAGTGAAAGTCATCAATCAAGAACTGCCGGACTCTCTCTCGGCTACGCACATTTAACGGAGCTCAATCCATTTGGGAGAACCAAATCGCAATCCCAGGAAGGTTCAGACATGTCGGACCACTCTCGAATCATGTCTCAACTCGACACTACGGAGGACATCATCCTCAACCCCTTAGGTCATATCACTCCTTGGGCTCAACCCCTCAGCCGGAAACACTCTCGTGCGCCGGGTAGCCACAAGCCACAAGGTACCTTGGGCTCGACCCCTAGCCGGAACAACTCTCGTGCATCGGGTATCTACAAGCCACAAGGCCTCAAACACAACACACACAAAATCAAAAACAATAATAATACATGATCAAACAGCCCACAAGCCACTCTACTCACCACTAACATCAAGGGACACGGCCAAACCAGCCTAAGTGTCACCACGGTCGTCACGTGCCATCGACACGGCCGACACGACCGCTGAATCAAATATAATAATAGATCGTTGCAACCATAGACCTTAAACACTCTATACCCTTATTCACTTTTCAATATAATCACTTAATCTTATTCACTCAAACAGCCCACAACTTGCTATAAGAACCACAGGCCTCACATACAGCCTCTCGACACGAGCCTCATAATTTTCCATGTCTACGATTCTCCGCACTCAAGCCAGAGCCACCAACCAAACCATCACCTTATACACACCTTTATCACCATAAATAGAAGCACAAGATTTCAATAATAACATAACACAAGCCTTAACAAAACAGCCAACACACATGTTAACACGGACGGCAACGGCTACGGAATTCATGCGGACAAAGGGGGGGAAAAGCCTAATATACCTTATCTTCAAGCCTAGAAGAACTTGAACCTTCAACACCATGAACCTACTGCCTAAAGGAAGTCCAATATTCAAAATTTTCACCATGAAACAGCCACCAACAACCCAGAAAAGACACCAATCCATAGACTACACGCAATTCCCGACTTCCCGACACCAAAATCAGGTTGATCCATGGATTCTAGCCCCAAAACCATCAAGAACACATTAGAAAACCTATAGGGAGAGTTATAGTCTAGGAAATTTCAAGAAATGAGAATTGGAAGTGAAATAACCGACCAAATGGACTTAAATAGTCCTCCACCGCCTTAGACCTTTGAGACGTGCTTGCTTGTGTGGTCTCGCAAAAATGCGAATATCTCTCTATTTTGAAGTCAGATTGACAAACGGTTTGATGCAATAAAAACTAGACTCATACACGTTTAATTTTATAGGTGGCACACCCCCTAATTCCTTAGATATTAGGAAAAAAGTTTCGATAAAATTGACCTAAATTTCAAGGAGTCTCAAGAAGGAAATTTTACAATAACATTTTTCGAATTTTGTTCTACAACTTGATCGATGTCCAACTTAAATACGACCATAGAGTGACTCAAACAACTCATAACACTTCTTTTTTAGCCTATTATGTACTCTTAGTCCTACCTCAAAAACACGATTTTATCACTCAAATTATCCGGGGTGTTACATCCTTCCCCCTTTAGAAACATTCATCCTCGAATGTTGGATGACACGCACGACTCCAACTCAAGGACTGACACAAAATGACATCGCACGACATAGTCTCACATGAAAAGCCTATCACAAACAACTCCAAATAACAAAATCTTGCACCATGCTGAGGTGTGACACAATTATAACCATAATAAAAATAAGAATCTTACCTGCCGCCATGTCTAGCCACTGGCCGGCTATAATTCATCAAGTTACAAGCATCCCTGCAAGAGTCAGACAACGTGAGTCTGGACCTGACTCCTATGACATCTGACTTCTCGCACGATTTTGATCAATAAAGAAGGGCAACAATCCTAAATGCCCTGTAGCCTCCTGTTTATAAGTACACTGCACAATGCACACATAAACAAGACTCTAATAGATACGGCTCATAGACTCCCTAGGACGAACTACTGTGATACCAAGTCTGTCAAACCTCAAACCCGGAGAGGCATGACTGGCACCTAGTGCCACCCCTGATATGAGCATACACGATGCCCAAAAATAAAACAAAGGCCAGAATCGATGAGGTTCGACAACACAACAACTATAAATAAAAATAAGACAATAGACTATAGCGGAAGCTGGCTCACTTGACCAACCAAAAAAAATAAATACCATGTGTCGTTAAGGCCACAGAATGGAAAAAAACTACACAACATGGTCCACCTGGCCTATAACAAAACCAAGGCAATGTCTATGAACCTCTATGAATACATTAGTAATCAAATGATCGGGTCAGGGCCCCGAACTACCCTTAACTCAAACATCTGGCAACTCCGAAAGACCTGGAGCATACCAACTCAGCTGGAACTCCACTCAGCACCCAAGAACTCGATCTAACAATCCACCATCACCTGCATGCATGAATGCAGTGCCCCGACTAGGGTGTCAGTACAATAATGTATCGAGCATAAAAGGTACAAACAGCTGGAAGATATAGATTAGAGATCAACAGATAAACCAGATACTGCAGAAGAAGAACTCAACATAAGTAGATACATAGAACCTATCTGGCCCCCATAAGCCTAGTAAGTACAAGAAAGCATACAAACAAAACCTACCTGGCCCCCATAAGCCCGGCAAGTCCAAAAGTAAATAATAACATAGCGGCACCTAGCCAGCATAGCTCATCTGTCATCTCCTCTAGACCTCTCGACAGCCTCCAGCTAACACCATCCAACATCTAGCATCCACTGATATCAGATTACATATAACACGAGCAACAATTACAATATAATGCCAAGCATATCAAAAGTAAACAACAGTAAGTGAACATCATCAATCAAGCACTGTCGGGCTCTCTCTAGGTTGTGCACAGTTAGTGAAGCTCAATCCATCTGGGAGAACCAAATCGCAATCCCAGGAAGGCTTAGACATGTCGGAGCATTCTCAAATCATGTCTCAACTAGACACTACGAGGACATAATCCTCAACTCCGTAGGTCATATCACTCCTTGGGCTCAACCCCTCAGCTGGAAACACTCTCATGCATTGGGTATCTATAAGCCACAAGGTACCTCGGACTCGACCCCTAGCTGAAAAAACTCTCGTGCATTGGGTATCCACAAGCCACAAGGCCTCAAAAATAGCGCACACACAATCAACAACAATAATAATACATGATCAAACAGCCCACAAGTCACTCTACTCACCACTAACATCAAGGGACACAGC
The DNA here is from genome assembly GCA_018107945.1 of Datura stramonium. Lineage (NCBI taxonomy): Eukaryota > Viridiplantae > Streptophyta > Magnoliopsida > Solanales > Solanaceae > Datura > Datura stramonium. Next base: position 11,089 of record JACEIK010015573.1, on the reverse strand, counting down.
CAAACCAGCCCAAGTGTCACCACAGTCGTCACCTGCCATCGACACGACCGACACAATCGCCGAATCAAATATAACAATAGATCGTTGCAATCATTGAACTTAACCACTCTAAACCCTCATTCACTTGTCAATATAATCACATAATCTTATTCACTCAAACAGCCCACAACTTTCTACAAGAACCACATGCCTCACATACGGCCTCTCGATACGAGCCTAATAATTTTCCATGTATACAATTCTTCGCAATCAAGCCCGACCCACCAACCAAACCATCACCTTATACACACCTTTATAACCATATAAATAGAAGCATAAGAGTTCAATAATAACGTAACACAAGACTTCACAAAAAAGCCAACACACACGTCAACACGGACGACAACGGCTACGGAATTCATGCGGACAAAGGGAGGGACAAACCTAACATACCTTATCTTCAAGCCTAGACGAACTTGAGACCTCAACACCATGAACCTACTGCCTAAAGGAAATCTAATATTCAAAAGCTTCACCACGAAACAGCCACCAACAGCTCGGAAAAGACACCAAACCACAGACTTTATGCGATTCTCGACTTCCCGACACCAAAATCATGTTGACCCATGGATTCTAGCCCCAAACCCATCAAGAACACCTCTAGGGAGAGTTATAGTTGAGGAAATTTCAAGAAATGAGAATTGGAAGTGAAATAACCCACCAAATGGACTTAAATAATCCTCCACCGCCTTAGACCTTTGTGACATGCCTGCTTGCGCGGTCTCGCGAAAACGCGAATATCTCTCTATTCCGAAGTCAGATTGACAAACGGTTTGATGCAATGAAAACTAGACTCATATATATTTAATTTGATAGGTGGAGCACCCCCTAACTCCTTATTTATTTGGGAAAAAAGCTTCGATAAATTTGACCTAAATTGTAAGGAGTCTCAAGAAGGAAATTTTACCATAACTTTTTCGGATTTTGTTCTACAACTTGATCGATATCCAATGTTAAATATGGCCATAGAGTGACTCAAATAAATCATAACACTTCCTTCTTATCCTATTATGTACTCTTAGTCCTACCTCAAAAGAATGATTTTATCGCTCAAATTATCCGTGGTGTTATAAGTTGGCCCAAGAATTGCATCAGTTAGCCAACCTGGCCGTTAGAATAATAGATTCGGGAGAAAATGGGGCAGTGATTCATAATACTACAGTATAATCCCTAGTTGTATAACTAAAAAAATGGCAGTATGAAGATCCACATTTAGCACAACTCAGAGATAAGGTAAAACAGAGAGAAGTACCAGCCTTCGAGGTAACTGAGGATGGGGTTTTGAGATGTAGGGGTCGCCTCTGCGTTCCTGATGTGGCAGGACTTCGCCAGTAGATCATGGAAGAAGTACGTTAGTCCCATTATTCTCTGTACCCAAGATCAACAAAGATGTATCATGACATAAAAGAGATTTACTGATGGTCGGGAATGAAAAAGGGTGTTGCAGAATTAGTAGCACAATGCCCTAATTGCATGCAGGTGAAGGCGGAACATCAAAAATCCAGCGAATTGACACAGGAAATAGTAGTGACTATGTGGAAATGGGAGGCAATCAATATGAATTTTGTGACAGGATTACCCCATACCAGATGCAGATTTGATTCCATCTGGGTGATTGTTGTAAGATTGACGAAGTCAGCTCATTTTCTGCCAGTCAGGACCACCTTCTCAGTTGAGGACTATGAGAAATTATATATCAGGGAAGTAGTTCGATTGCATGGTGTCCCAGTATCTATCATTTCTGATAGAGGAGCACATTTTACAACTAAGCTCTAACAGTCTTTTCAGAGGGGCTTGGGAATACAAGTTAATCTGAGCACGACATTTCATCCTAAGACAGATGGGAAGGCAGAATGTACAATTCAGACGCTTGAAGATATGTTACGGGCATGCGTGCTAGCCTTCGGGGGCAGCTGGGATGAACATTTACCCCTTATTGAGTTTGCTTATAACAATAGTTATCATTCTGCAATTCAGATGACATTCTATGAGGCCTTATATCAGCGTAAGTGCAGATCCCCAGTTGGTTGGTTCGAAGTAGGAAAAGGTTAATTGGACTAGACATAATCCACCAGTCAGAAGAGAAAGTGAAGCTTATCAGAGAATGCCTGCTGATAGCTTAGAGTCGCTAGAAATCTTACGCTGATGTATGATATAGAGATCTGGAATTTAATGTAGGCGACTGGGTATTTCTGAAAGTTTCACCCATGAAGGGCGTGATAAGGTTCGATAAAAAGGGAAAGCTTAGCCCTAGGTTTATTGGCTCGTATCAAATCCTCCAGAGAATAGGTCAGGTGGCATATGAGTTAGATCTGCCTTTAGAATTGGAATCTGTTCACCTGGTCTTTCATGTATCGATGCTATGGAAGTGCATAGGGGATCCATCCCGAGTTGTGCCAGTCGAGGACATCCAGGTCATCGAGGAGATAGCCTATAAAGAAGTCGCAGTGGCCATATTAGATCGACAGGGTCGCAAGTTAAGAACTAAAGATGTCGCCTCTTTTAAGGTACTGTGGAGAAACAAGAAGAGAATAGATGACCTGGGAAGCCGAGGACGACATAAGATCCATATATCCTCATTTGTTCAAGGCTTAATTCAGATTGTACAGTTAAGGTAAAGTTGTTAGTTCAGTTATTGTTTTATAATTTATGTTATATGTAATGCTCGATTGTCTATTATCTTGCTGTGAAAGAGTTGTTATAGTGTTATGTGATATGCCTGTATTGGACTCTTCTGCTTTTCAGGATTTTCAGATAGTCCATATTACAGGGGAGACTGCTGAAATTTTTCCATAACAATTATTGAAAGAGTTAACCGTAGGCTGTAGTCGACATTCGAGGATGAATATTCCTAAGGGGGGGGGNGGGGAGGAAGTTATACCCCATAAGTTCCTAATGTTTAGTCGGCATATTCATATGTTAGTCAAGAGTTTTAGAATATGACGCGTACGAGAAAGGGCCCGAGGAAAGGTTGAACGAGCGCAGAATTGGGGGAACGAGGGAAAGGCCGGACAAGTTTCCAAATAGGGGAAACGTGTCACCGACCCTCCTCCTCCGCGATGGGCTCTGTGACGCGCCCGAATTTTGGCACGTTGGGGGCCGTGCCACGGACCCCCTGTGCACCGCTCCAAAGTTATATATATTAAGTTGGATCATTTGGATACATATCAAATTAAGTGAGCTCGTCCAGAGAGGTGAGGAACTTGCCATTTTAAAGTTAATTTCTTCCGTTTACGCTGCCAAATGCCATCTAAATTTAAATTAACTTCTGGTGTTGAATCCTAAGTCTATAGAGAGCATTACTACCAAGTTAGTTTCCCGCAATTCGCCCAACAAATCGTAGCCTCGCCGAGCAAAGGTTGCCAGAATTTCTCCTAACTAATTTCTATACGATCACAGGCTTCAGGTAAGCATTTACCCTTCTAAACTCTCGGAAAATTATACATTTTCAGCCATATTTTGTTATGCTGAAGTATAGTTAATATTAGTATTAAAAGTTATCGTTTTTGTCGAATTTAGTACTGAAACTGGTCTCATTCTCCCAGTAATGCGATTACAATTGGAAAGAGCTATTGAATACGAATTGAAACTCGCTAGTTAATCAGAAATTGGTAATCCAGATATGTTAAGGCAAATTCGTTCGGCAAGTTAGTTTCTTTAGTAATGCAACTCAGTTCGAACCCCAGTAATAGAGCCAGAAGTATATCTATTATAATTAGCAGTTTCCAGTAGCTAAGACCAGTATTCTATACCTAGTTTTGGATTGACTTTGCCCTGTATAGCCTTCCATGACCAACCCCAGGGTTACTAGTTGTGTCGACGCCTGCCAGGGGAGAGATGTTATTGCTCCAAGGAGCGGTATGCCATCCGCGAGGGACGAAGATGGGGTCCTAGGTCCTCATACAGTCCATTCCATGGCTAGACTATTATATATCGTATCGGCACCACACCCCCGTCGAGCCTGGTGCCCGAGATGCAGATATTAGAAGTCCACTAGACTCAGACACAACTACAGTTCAGGGGCCGAGACGGCTTAGTTGCAGACCCTAGGGACTGGTAGGACGACTATAGTTACTAGTTGACTTAGTGTGACCTTGTAGGGGTATATAGGTTGAATTGTACTCACCAAGGGTTATGGGGGCCCCGAGTGGGTTATTCTGTGCTGGTTGTACCTTTCGGCTTATGGGGGCCAGGTAAGGTTCTTGTTTGCATTAGTTACTGATAGATTAGACAGCAAGAAGTTCAGCTATTCAGGTAGTAACTCTATTCCTTTCTTTTAGTTACTTCCAGTTTTCTTTTAGTTCATTCAGTTATTTACAGTTACTGCCTTATATATTTGGTACATATTGTACTGACGCTTTTCTGGGGCGCTGCATTACTTGCCTGTAGGTGCCGATAGACGTGAACCGGGATCTTCTTAGCTTTCAGCCAGAGTTAGCGGGGCAGTCAGCTCCATTCCTCCGGAGCT
>JACEIK010015572.1:7521-18484 GCA_018107945.1 Datura stramonium | reverse complement strand
ACCTAAGAATCACATGAGAATGTACACATAACAATAGATAAACAAGTCGAAATAAAGTATTTGAGTATCACTTGGGCATGAAATTCTGCCCAAGATCACTCACATACTCAGTATATTCCAAGTACTGACCGCATACTCTATGTGCTATATCGTATTATGATATAGATCCTGTTATTCAGACTCAGCCCCCTGGTTAGACATATTCCAAACTTGATCAATAGCAGTGGTGACATTTTCCGAGGACTGGAGTTATCTTCTTGATTTCAGTTATTTTGTCTTGTTTTAGTTACATACTTTGGAGTTAGCTAGGGACTTGTCCTAGCAGCTCATCAGACTAGTAGAGGCTTTCAAATAGTATAGTATAGTTTCAACTTATGATTCAGTGTTTTTAACAACTATGTTCTTACGCATGATGATCAGTTATTTTTTTAGTTAGCTTCCATCCAGATATGCTTTTTTAGTTATTGTTCTGTTTGAATTATGCTATGCCATGGCTTGGCTTGGAGCCATTCATGGTTCTATGTCCCGTGTTACGACCAGGGTGTAGACTCGGGTCATGACAAACTTGGTATTAGAGATTTAAGTTTTGAGTGTCCTAGGGTGTCTGAAAGTCACATCAACTAGAGTTTTTTTCATGAGTGTTAAGCGCGCCACACTTATGAGGAAGAGGCTACGAGGCGTTTTTAGGAAAAATTTCGTTCTTTCATGATTCTTATCATGTGTAGAGTGTGAAACTCTAAAACTTCCTCTTCTAACTCGTGCTTTATGTGTTCGCAGATAATGCCTCTCAGACGATAAAATAGAAAGAGAAACAACAATAGGAATCAGCCAGTCCCACCATCTCTAGTAGACCCGATGAATGAGCAGGTTACCTATTTAGAGTTTCGAGCTGCATTCTAGGTGTTGGCACAGGAAGTCACAGCACAGGTCAACAACTGTCACGACCCGAGCATTGACCTTGAATCACGACATGGGACCTAGAACCATGAATGACTCCAAGCTAACCTATGGTACATACATAGCATGAATAATGACGTATTTAAAGTGGAAAGTAAGACATAGACATAACACAATTGGAAGTCTGGGATATCTGACATAGAAACAGGAGAAAGAACAAAAGTCAACAACGCTGATCATCTACCACATAACTGTCTTAAAGCCTCTAAATATAAGATAAGTTGATGGGAAAACACCCCTAACTAGCTCACTAAATTTGAAACTAAAAGTCATAGACATAAAGAATAAATTGATAAATGTCCTCAGAAGATAAGGACTCACCAGATGGGAACCTAGCCGGTCTGATACGGGAATGGGGCTAACGACGAGGTTGAGACTAACCATTCGAACTTGTAACATGAGACGATATAACATAGAGTATGCGGTCATTACTTTAAATGTACTGAGTATGTAGATAAAGTAAAACATGCTAGTAAAAAATAGTCTAAAATCATGAATATAAAACAAGATAGAACATGAGAGTAAGGAAATCATGCTAAAATTCATATTCCTAAAATAAATATAATCATTAGATATTCATCATAAGCTGAACATAATGACCCAAGTTTAGAAATAGAAATTGGATAGTGTACCATACTTGAAATCATAAGTGAAAACTCATAAACTGATCAATGGGTTAAATATGTTACAAAACGTAGTAACATAAGACATGAACATGAGTAACTTAAAACATGAGGAATAATGGGAAATTTTGTCATAACTGACACCATTATGATAGAGCTTACATGATGCCCAACTATCTCGCTCAAGTGGGAAAACCCATCCTAAGCCTTGCCAGGGCAAAGAACAATTAAGGTGTGATATCACTATTGTGCCCTCGGGCGGGGGAAACACTCTCTTGAGAGGTTTTGAATATGAAAATATAATCTATGTTGGCATGCAGTTATAAGACCTGGGTCCTGAAAATCCCTAGCCTACTTGGTGCTAGACACTACTCATACATATTGCTCATAACTATATTCTTAAAAAAATAGCTTAAATCTGTTTCTTGGGAGTCTTGACTCCAAAATATTTCTGTAAAATCGATCTTGTAAGACTTGACTAAAAATCATGGTGAAACGTACTTTACTTTATATGGGCTTTCCCAAATCATGAAACAATGCATACTTGAATAATGCTTCATAATTCGAAATCACGAAATCATAAGTTTAAGAATTTGTAAACATTCCTACGTACTTTGATGATTCATCATACTTGAAATAATGGGCTCATAAGCTTGAAATTCATAAATCATGCATAATAGGGAAAAATCATCATAAGCTTGAAATCATCAATTCATGGAAAAATTGAGAGTCAAATCTTCCCTAATAACAATATTTCATCAAATAGAACATGAGAGAATTGAACCCAGAGAGATATCATGGAAGATTATAATGTATTAGGTTAAACCTAGAATTTCATAATTTAGAACTTGAGAAGTAGAGATCATGGAATTTAGCTTGAAAAGGGCATGAGGGTAGAATGATTTTCCCCATTCATAATCCTACATATCTGAGTTTGAAGAATCTTTAACTTGATTTAAGACCCAAAGAGAATTGAGATGAAAGTTGATGAAGAACCCTAGCTTCTTTTAAAGGGATTTGATCTTCACTTAGGGGTGTTAGGAGTAGAATGAGGGTTAGTAACTTAGGAATTATGAAAATGCCCTTAATAACTTGGCATAAATGTGGAATTTTCCAGACCTAACCGATCACCCAATGACCCATTAGTCCACTTAACGGGTCGCTAAGACCACTCATTGTCACTGGAGACATTTTTCAACTTTCTGATCTTCTTTTGACGCCTCACTTGACAATTCGTCATCTCACTTAATGGGTCACTTAACCAGTCATCAAGACTCTCTAAACTCGAGTTTTCCACCAAATTTTTTCCACTTAAATGGTCACTCAATGATTTGTTAGGTGACTTATCAACTCACATAATGAATCATTCTATGATCTGGTGTAGGTTTTTCCCTGTTTCACTAAACTGCTCATAACGTTTTACTCCGAACTATGATTGACATAAGGTCAGATGCATTGGAAAGAAGACTCAAAGGGATTAAATTTAATATATTGAATAGAATAAAAACACTTTGTAAAATGGGAGCTATGATCGTTTGAAGTCGACCCTTTCAAGAACTTATACGAAAACTCAATCGGTAAGAAGACTCTCAACTCAACTTTATGCTAGAGGTTCCTTATGACCTTAATTTGTATCCAATACACTTCTCACACTTAAGAATTGATATTAACACCTAGTTTCCATAGAATTCATTAGGTTCAAGTCCATCCACATACCTTGAACGGTTCAAAACTTAACCCAAAAATCCGAGGCATTGAAATATCTCAACTCATGAGTCTTGGGTTTAGTTTTAGGGACTTTTGGGGTGTTATATTATCTCCCCCCTGGGAACATGAATCCTCGAATGTATATTAAGTAAATTGAAAGGTTAGGGAAGGAATTGCAAACCCAAAACTAAATAAATATGGCTGAAAATTGACAAAGTGACTGACTCTGGAACATAACTAAATTGAATTCATGAAACATACATGTATGCTATGACATGAAAGGAACTGGGAAACATGAACTTGACATGAAACTGAATAGAGTACTAAGGCAGAAACTAGTACACCATGCTGAATCTAAGCCGGAAGGGGAAATATGTGGGTATTTATCCATCATATCTTCTTTGGCTTCCCACATAACAACCTCAACAAGCTGATTTCTCCACAAAACCTTCATTGAAGCTACCTCCTTGTTCCTTAACTCCTAAACCTGCCAATCAAGGATCTCAACTAGAACCTCCTCATAGGTAAGGCTATCTCTCACATCTATTCTTTATACATGCAAAACTAAAGTTGGATCCCCAATGCACTTTTCAGCAAGGATACATGGAAAACTTGATGCACTAAAGCTAACTCCGCTATTGACTCCAACTCGTATGCCACCTTGCCAACTCGCCTTAGAATCCTATAAGGACCAATATATTGGGGACTAATCTGCCCTTTCTTATTGAACCTCATAACTCCTTTCATAGGTGCATCTGAGCACATAGTCCCTTATGGTAAAATCCCTGAAAGTGGAGGGTAGCCATAAGGGGAGATACCTTCCAAAACAACCAATCATTGACTTCAAATTCAAGCTCTCTTCTCCTAACATCCGCATAAGATTTCTGACGACTCTGAGCTATTTTCAACCCTTCCTGAATAAGCTGAACCTTCTTCATGAACCAAATCCGGTCCTACAATCGTGGCCTCACCTATATCAAACCGTCCAATAGGCAATATACACCTCTACTCATAAAGAGCCTCTAATAGAGCCATCTGAATGCTGGTGCAATAAATGTTATTGTAATAAAACTCAATGAGAAGAAAGTGATCATCTCAACTACCTTTGAAATTAATCACACATGCTCTCAACATATCCTCTAGAATATGAATGGTCCATTCAGCTTGACCATCTATCTGTAGGTGAAAAGTTATAGTAAGCTTCACCTAGGTACCAAGGCCCTTCTAAAATGATCTCCAAAACTAAGAGGTGAATTGAGTACCCCTATCTGAGATGATAGACAATGGAACCCAATGCCATCAAACTAACTCCTGAATGTACAATATAGCCTAATCCTCGACTGAGCACTTAATCTTAACCGATAAGATGTGTTCTGACTTGGTCATCTGGTCCATTATTACCCATGTAAAATCATGTTGTCGGCATGTCCAAGGAAATCCTATGATGCAACCCATATTTATCTCTTCTCACTTCCAAATAGGAATACTGGTACCCTGTCGCATACCTCCCGAACTCTGATGCTCAACCACTTCAGCCTATACTACTCCTATGTTCAAGCCTAACTTGGCTAGACCTCTTGCGATTTGAAGTTATTTCCCCAAGAATGCTACTTCCCCTTGTCTACAATCGCTTGACCTTAAGTTCTAATTTAGAAGTCCCCGATCACATAGCACAATGGTTCATCGATACACCCTCACCTCATCCACACCTATCACCATAATCATCTTGAGGCTTCTCTGAAGCTTATACTACCCAATAACCTTCTTGTATCCCCGAGTTTGACTAATAACCTTACTTCATGAACTTCCATCTACAGGGCATCTAAGGCATAAACAGGAAGTCATCCCGAATGTACACGGTGTAATCATCATCTTTATCATGGGTGAGCGTACATAGGGTTTTAAAGTATCGAAATTGTGAGCACGAACCATTCAAGAAATTTAAGTTGGGCATAAATTTGATACAACCCGATCTTATGAGCCGTTTAAGGAAAAACTTAAGGACTGAGTTCATAGAGATGAGCATACTATGAGTTATGGGTTTACATACATAACGAGTTTCATGACACGAAGCTAGGATTTATGGAATCATAGTGTTAGACTGGGATCACTGTCTGAAGCAGTTACTTCTCATTCTAGGAATCTGAATATGGACATGAGTAGAGTGTCATGTTGACTAATGTACAAGGGAAACATCTGAATAAGAATGGATCGACATCCCATAGTTACTATTCCTGGAACCACCCTACTTGGAAACTCAAGAATTGACTTAGTCCTTCACCTTATCAGCTCCCCCTTAGCCTAGAAGTCATCACCCTCGGGCTCTAGACATCTTCTTAAGGCTAGACAGAATCACTAACTCTTGTCTACTCATTTGACTCTAAGGTTACCTCAAAAGGCTTCATACTTCTTCTATCGTATCCCTCCATTCACCCAATCCTCTAACCATTCAATACCGTACACTAAAATAAAACTCATACCAAGACACTTAAAGGAATCATATGCCTTATACTGTCTTTGAGCCTCGTAGTATTCAAGATTCAACATGAAAAGCTCATAACATATCTGTGACTACATTTGGCAAGATCTCTCGATATTGGCGCTGTCCACTACCTGCACCAGCTGATGCACCCTGCTAAGGTGGGTGAGCTACCGAAGCTACTAAAGAAGTGGCTGGGGCTCTACCTTCATCCCATTTGGCTGCGGGACAATCTCTGAGCTTATGGCTGAGCTTATCACACCATAAATAAGCATCTAAACCCCTCAAGCACTTTCCTATGTTGTTTTTCCCGCACCCATTCCAAGTTGGATATGTAATCTCCCTTACCTTGGACCTGCTCCCCTGACTGTTAGTGTCGGACCCTATGCCTTTTGCTCCCCTTTGGATTCAGGTAGGGGGACACTGACTGATGAAGGTGCTGGAGCCAATGATCTCTGTTGGAGCTGTGAGTGATTCCCACCGTCTAACCTTTGCTGGGAAAACTCAAGTGTTTCCAATTTTAGCTCTCTTGTTCTCCCTTGTTCTTTCCTTAAACCTCCCGCTAGCCTTCAACCTAGATTGACTCTTTTTGGTGCAGTCTTGAACCCTAGTAGCTATTGTCCCTCTAATAGTATTCACAGGTGCGACTGTCTGCTCGTTAAGCTGAGTGGTCATGACCTGCATTAACACTCTAAAGGAAGCCCGAGCTCTACATCCATAACTTGCCCACTCAGGGGGTCCATCTAGGCTGATGGGTCTAGTTATTGTCCGTTGTCGGTCCCTTTTCCATTGGCCCTTCTAAGAGGCATTTTCTGCGATCGCATATAACATGAGTTAGAAGGATAGAGAGTGGAACTTCATAGCACAAGATAGAATCATGAAAGAAGGGAATTTTCCTAAATCGTATTGTAGCCTCATCCCCATAAGTGTGATGCGCTTCACACCCATGGAAAAGACTCTACTTAATGTGGCTTTCAGACACCCTAGGATACACCTAAACGTAATATTATAATACCAAGTTTGTCACGATGAGTATGGACCTCGGACCGCGACACAAGACCTAGAACCATGAATGACTCCAACTAACTCATGGTACATCCATAGCATGAATAAGGGAATATATAAATCGGAAAGAAAGACATAAACATAACAAAAGCATAAGTCTGGATATATGACATAAAAATAGGAGAAAGAACAAAAGCCAACAATGCTGATCATCTACCATATAATTGTCTGGAAGCCTCTAAACATAAGATGAGCTGATGGGACAACACCCCCAACTAGCTAGAAAAGTCTAAAACTAAAAGTCATAGACATAAAGCATAAACTGATATACGTCCTCAGAAGATGAGGACTCACCTAGACGGGAACTAAGTCGGTCAGATACAGGGAACGGGGCTAATGACGAGGCTGAGACTGATCACCCAAACATATATCATGAGACGATATAGCATAGAGTATGCAGTCAGTACTTTAAATGTACTGAGTATATAGAGAAAGTAAAACATGCTAGTACAATGATAGTATGAAATCATGAATATAAAATAAGAATATGAGAGTAAGGACAATATGCTGAAAGCCATATTGCTGAAATAAATATACTCATGAGATATTCATCAAAAGTTGAACATAATGGCCCAAGGTTTAGAAATATAAATCATATATTGTACCACATTTGAAATCATAAGTGAAAACTCATAAACTGATCAATGGGTCAAATGTGCTATAAAACATAGTAACATAAGACATGAATATGAGTAAATCAAAATATGAGGAACAATGAGAGACTTCGTCATAACTGACACCATTATGATAGAGCTTACATGATGCCCAACTATCTCGCTCAAGTGGACAGAGCCGTCCTAAGCCTTGCCAAGGCAAAGAACGATTAAGGTGTGATATCACTGGTGTGCTCTCGAGTGGGGGGGGCACACTCTCTTGAGAGGTCTCAAATATGAATATACAACCTCTACTGGCATGTAGTTATGAGACTTGGGTCCTCAGAATCCCTGGCTTGCTCGGTGCTAGACACTACTCCCAAAACATGCATATTTCTCATAATTATATTCTCAAAATATAGCTTAAATATATTTCTTGAGAGTCTTGACTCCAAAACATCTTTATAAAACTGATCTTGTAAGCCTTGGCTAAAAATCTTAGTGAAACGTACTTGACTTTACATGGGCCTGCCCAAATCATGAAACCATGCATACTTGAATAATGCTTCATAATTTGAAATCATGAAATCATAAGTCTAAGATTTCATAAGCGTTCCTTCATACTTTGATGGTTCATCATACTTGATATAATCGGCTCATCAGCTTGAAATTCATAAATCATGCATAATACGGCAAAATCATCAATTCTTGGGAAAATTAAGAGTCAAATCTGCCCTAATAACAATATTTCATCAAATAGAACATGAGAGAATTGAACCCAAAAAGATATCATGGAAGATTGTAATGAATTGGGTTAAGACCTAGAATTTCACAATTTAGAAGTTGAGATGTAGAGATCATGGAATTTTGTTTGAAAAGGGCATGAGGGTGGAAGGATTTTCCCCATTCATAACCCTACATACCTGAGCTTGAATATCTTCAACTTGATTGGAGACCCAAAGGGAATTGAGATGAAAGTTGATGAACAACTCTATCTTCTCTTGAAGGGATTTGAACTTCACTTAGGGGTGTTAGGAGAAGAATGGCATTTAGGAATGAATAAAACCCTCTAAAATACCCTTTTTGATGTTTAAAATGACTTAGTTTAGGAGTTAGGAACTTAAAAATTACCAAAATGCCCTTAATAACTCAGCTGAAATGACCTAACTGATCACCCAATGGCTCGTTAGTCCACTTAATGGGTTGTTAAGACCACTCGTTGTCACTGGAGACATTTTCTAACTTTTTGATCTTTTCTTGATGCCTCACTTGACGATTCATCATGTCACTGATGCACTGGCATTTGATGGCGCATTTGATGCCTTTAACTATGAATTGATGCAAGTTTTTGAGTAAATTTTGGTTATATTTGATTGCTTTTTGTGTATTGTACCGAAAAATAAACCAAGGCAAAGAAATGGTATGAAACAGGCTGAGGAGACTACTTGACAACCTATCTGATGGGCCGTCAATAGTGTGACGGACATCGTCAGGCCTAAGCAGTAGCTAAACAATAAGAAGTAAAGGTGAAGGCCCAGGTGAAAAACAGTCAAGTTTAGCGTCATCAAGATGTTGTTTGAAGGATTCACTGGATAGGGAGTGACGGCCTAGGGGACGGACCGTCACCTCTTCAATATATTGTCAAGATTACCACCACCAAGATGAAGTTTTAAGGATACACTGGATAAGGAGTGAAGGCCCAAGTGACGGACCATCACCTTGCCGATGGGACGTCAACTTGGGCGTCACTTGAGAAGTGGGATTCCGATTTTCAGTGCAGTTTTGAATTATCTAGGCTGTAAATAGCAGCTGTTAGGTTTATTTTCATCATCAAACTTTTGAGAAATAAAAAGATTGACTTGTACGTTACTTTTGAAATGTTCTTGATGAAATTATTGTTGAGTTATTAGATTCATAATCATGGTTTCATCTCTTCTATGTAAGTAAAATCTTCTTTGTTGACTATAACTTCTGTTATGAATTCAATGATCATGTGTGGCTAAGTTCTAGTACTAGGGTTGTGTGATTCATGGTAGAATGACATAATTATAGTAGTTGATGTGTGGATGAGTTTAATGAAATTGCGCGTATTATCAATTCTTTTGTTTTGAGTGATTTCTAATTGTTTCAAGCATTAGAACAAACCCTAGGTTTGACATGCTTGAGTAAGATGTATAAATCTGGATGAAAAGAATTGACAATAGGGATTCAAGGTGTTAAATCGTGACTAATGATTAATGTTGTAATAAGATTAATCAACCTAGGTTAATTATTGTAACTCATTGACAATCACTCTTAGTTTGAGAATATAAGTGTGATACCTGTCTGAATAGGTTGAGCAACATTTGGATAAAATAATTGAGTTAACAACCTACATACATAGCATTAAATGAGTCCACTGCAGTCATTCACAAAGTATCGTTAAGAAAATATGATAACCATAACCCTAGTTTAATTTCTTCTTGAATTCAATAGTACTAAATCATAGCTAGTGTTTCTTGAATCCAACTGATAGTAAATCAAAACACCTTTCCCAAACTCCTAGTCTTATAATTGAATAAAATAAAATACTCAATACGGCTTAGTTTTCATCGTATTTCCTATGGGTTTCGACCCCAACCTTGTTGGGTTCTATATTTGACATCGACCGCGTTATACTTTTTATCATAAAGGTGTAATTTGGGCGTTTAATGGGTCACTTAACCAGTCATCAATACTATCTAAAAATTGAGTTTTCCACTAATTTTTCCACTTAACGGATCACTTAACGATTCATTAGGTGACTTAACGACTCACCTGATGAATCATTCTGTGATATGGTGTAGTTTTTTTTCCCTATTTCACAAAATTGCTCATAACTTTTTACTCGAACTCCGATTAACACAAGGTTAGATGTGTTGGAAAGAAGTCTCAAAGGGCTTCAATTTGCTTTATTGAATCACCTAAAAACTCTTTGTAAAATGGGAGATATGGTCATTTGAAGTTGACCCTTGCAAAAACTTATACGAAAACTCAATAAATAAGAAGGTTCTCAACTCAACTTTGTGCTAGAGGTTCCTTATGACCTTAATTTGTATCTAATGCACTTCTCACCTAGATTATGGGATCTCCTGAGAGGAGAGTGCAGATTTGGCCTCCTATTAGCTGAAGGGGATAACCCATATATGGTTTAAACAGTGGAAGAAAGGTCGTAGGGCAGGCAGTTCTGGTCAGTTGGAATGAGTTCGTAGTAGCCTTCCTAGATAGGTTCTATCCCTAGGAGTTGAGGGATGCAAAGGTTGTAGAGTTCATCAACTTGAAGTATAATAACATGATGGTGTAGGAATATACCTTAAAGTTCACTCATCTTTCAAAATATGCTTCGGAGATGGTTGCTGAGCTGAGGGCTCACATGAGCAAGTTTTAAATGGAGTCTCAAACTTAGTCTTCAAGGAGTGCAGAATCATGATGAGTATTGGTGACATGGACATTTCTAGACTCATGATCCATGATCAAAAGATCAAGAAGGAAAATTTAAAGGAGTTGTAAAGGGAGAACAA
>JACEIK010015570.1:0-18500 GCA_018107945.1 Datura stramonium | reverse complement strand
GCTCGACGATTCGTCGGCCGTATTTCGCGAAACAAAATCCGTAGGAATGCTCCCTGCTGCTAAATACCTCGGTACCTGAGGTTAATTTAGATTTGGACTGCGTTTGGCAGCGTAATCGAACAATAATATATTCACCCTCTTCATCTGTCTCTGTTCTCTACCTGAATTTTCTGGAAATTATAGTGAATGATCTAATTTAAAACCGAAGTGGGGCTTATATACTTGGGCCTGGACAGGCCCAACGTGTCACGGAGCCAACGCGGTGGCCCCGCCTCCGTGACACTGCGCCATCGCGGAGGGGCTCTGCCCCGACTCCTCCCGCGATGGTTCGACAAGTTTCACGTCCGATCTTTTCTCGGGCCTTTTTTTAACATGTATAGCTTTCAAATACGCTTAACCAACGTGCGAATAGGCCATCTAGGTGCCGGAAATCTTACGGGGTGTAACATGAAAGTTCTAGAAAAAATATATTGAGTCTTGGTATGACTCGTACCATGAACCTACAAGTCGTATTGAGCCTCGTTCTGAGGTATTTTCCAATTTTCTTTACATGATATAAATCAAACCTTGGGTCTAGTCTAAGGGACTTTTGGAGCTTACAAACTCTTCCTAGCGACACATAAAAGAACCCTAAGGAACTTAAAATAGTTACTGTACAAAGTGGGAGAGCGTTGAAAGACTCTTATACAAATTTAAAAAACTAAAATTATGAGGAGTTTAGATGTGATACAAGAGGAGTTGAAAGTTTCAAGAGTACCGTCTGAAAATGGTGGTACTGAAAATGAAAAAATGAAGGAAAATATAGAACTTGAAGAAGGTTGTCACATGGCTGCCCTACCTTTCCCCCAGAAGAAGAAAAGGGAAAACCCTGATAAATGTTTTGAAAAATTCCTTGAGAAGTTGAAATAATTATATATAAACATCCCATTTGTAGAGATGCTGACTCAAATGCCATCATATGTTAAATTTTTTAAGGAGATCTAATCCAACAAGTGGAAGTTAGAAGAAACATCTTTGGTAAAATTAAATTCTCAATGTAGTGCCATCCTTCAAAACAAACTCCCTTAAAAATATACTAACCCACAAAGTTTCACTATTCCTTTTTCTTTAGAAAGCATACAATTTGAGAAATCTCCATGCGATTTAGGTGCTTCTATCAATCTGATGCCGCTATCTATCTTCAGGAAGTTAGAAGAAGAGCTACAAATCATCAAACTAATACCAATATCTTGCAGTTGCCAGATTGAATTATTTTTATTCCAGAAGGCATAGTTGAATATGATCTTTCTCAGGTAGACAAGATTGTATTTCCAATCGATTTCATTATGGTAAATATAAAAGAGAAAAAAGAGGTCTCTCTAATTCTTGGAAGATAATTTGTGGAAATTAGGAGAGCAATTTTGGATGTATACGAAGGGCAACTAATGTTGAGAGTTAGGGAATAAATGGTGGTGTTCAACATAAAGAAAACAATGAAATTCCCAAAGGATAAAGAAAATGTTTTCTCTTGTTTTAGGGTAGATATTTTATATGAGCTAGCCAAAGAAAACATGAGTGAGAAATCTGATAGAGGACTCACTTGAGAGATGCATTACTAAAGTGAGCACTACTGAGGATGAATACCCCCAAGTTAGAAAAAAAACCTAAGGCACTTGAATTTGAAATGCATGAAATTGAAGTTAAGAAAATACTGAAGGATGCATCTAAACCAGGTTTTGAACTCAAAGTCCTTCCAAACACACCTGAAGTATTTCTTTTAGAACCTCCTTATAGTTTTTTGTTAATTATTTCAACTTATATTATAGGTGAATAGGAGAAAAACTTGATCTATGATTTGAGAAAATACAAAAAATCTATTGGATAGGTGATAACTGATATTAAGGGAATTAATCCTGCTTTAAAAAAAAAGCTCAAACTCCTATATGCAGGAATCATATTCCTAATTCTGGCAGTATATGGATCAGCCCAATCCATGTTATACCTAATAAAGGAGGGATGATTGTAGTAAAAATGAGAATAAAGAGTTAATTCTGATGAGAACAGTCACCATGTAATGCCCCAGAAACCCTAAGACTAGACTCGGGAGTTGAAATGGAAAAAATAGGATTTTCTACGCCAGGTCACAAGACGAGTCATCCTGTGACCCATCAGGATGACCACGAGTCGTTAAGTGACTCGTGGTGAGGAGTCCTGACTTGTTTGGAAATTTTCAAGTTGGGGTGACCATGGGTGCGACCACAAGTTGTGGTCAGCCCCATGAGTCGTTAGGTCACCCGTGGTCAAGGGCAGTTGAGGATGAATGAAGGGCCAGCAGTGTACCTCACAACTGGACACCACAAGTCGTGGTCAATTCCATTATTCGTTAGGTGAGTCGGGTCAGCGGTTGGTTAAGGATTAAATGTTTTTAAATAGTAAAGGTAACGAGAGGTGACCAGGAGTCGTGGTCACCATTGATGAATTTTTAGGTCCCTCGTGGGGACCCTTTGATGAAAATTGGCAGTATACTTGACGGCAGGAGACTACAAGTCGTGGTCACGGGTAACGACTCATCCAATCCCTCGTCGGGACTGATAATTAGTTTTTCCCTGTGAGTTTATTAAGGGCTTTTCCATAATTCTTATGATCTTGAAGCCTAAACTATGTCATTTTATGCTACGAATAGTGAGTTTTAAGAGGGGTAAGTTCATTCTAAGCTATTCCTATTCATGCATGCAAGTTTAGTAGTCAAGAGACGTGATCAAGCTTAATTTCTTCCAAGTTCTTCTAAATTCTTCTTTGGGCAATTAAGAGAGTTGTAGAATCAGTTCTTCTCAGTTATGTAGGGTTATGAATGGGTGAAATTATTCACACCCATGCCCAACTCCTCTCTAATTCATGAAATTTTATTGATAATTCTATGAGGTTTTATCTCAATTCTTATGAAATCCTTATGATCTATCTATGGGTTAATCCCTCTCATGTATAAATTCATGTTTTATGAATCATGGGAAGATTTTATAGCTAATTAAATTTAAATTCCTACAAACTATGCCCAGTTATGCATATTTCATGAAAGTTCAAGTTATGATTCCATTTTGATTTTGATATTCATTAGCCCGTTATGATTTATGACCTATGATATGATTTCTCTCAAATTCTCATCATGAATTTATGAATATCAAGTATACATGTTTTACAAATATGCATGAACTTCATGATTTATGGATTTATGTTTAAGACCGACTCACATGCCTTATTTTCATGGCTAGTTCACATATTTCAAACATGCTTATGATTATCATGATTTTAAACTAGCCCATGAATCTCATGTATATTATCCTGTGCGCACTATATATGTTTTGGGAGTAGTATTTAACATCGAGTAGATCTGGGGTCTAAGCATACCCCGAGTATCAGAACTACGCACCAATGTAGCCACGATACGACCTCCATGACACTGTCCCCTTTGCCCAAATGGGCCCTTTGTTGTGATATCACATCTCTTTTATGGTTCCACCCTTAGCAAGGTGCGATCACCCTCCCGGCTAGGTGTTTAAAGGTCGGGCTCCATATGTGCTCATATGGGGTATGTCGGTTATAAGAATCTACCACTGTTCCTTATGATTTATGTATGGTTATGATTATATACTTTGGCTCAAGTCATGTTTAATAAAGACTTTCTCTTATATTATGATATGAATGATTTATGAATGTTTTGAAAACTTTGAGCCTTATGTTTTCATTATGATATTTACGTTATGATCATGTTGTCCCACTCTTATGAACTTTTATGTACTTTAACTGTCCATTTTACATATCTTGCATGCTCGGTACATTACAAGTACTAACTGCATACTTTATGTTATAACGTCTTATGATACAGGCTCTGACATCCAGGCTTAGTCCCTCTAGACAGACCTCCAGAGTTAGCTATTCTCAGTATCTGTTGGTGAGTCCACATCTTGCGAGGGCCATATCTATCGGTTGTATTACTTCTTTTAGTTTTCGGACTTGTCGGGTTAGTTGGGGGTGTTGTCCCATCAACCCATCAGAGGTGTTAAAGGCTTTCAGACTTTGTGTGTAATCAGTTTGTCATGAATGATGTAAATTCTAGTTCTGATGTTATGTTATGTTTAGACTTCTTCGATGATTATAATGCTGACCTTCCACTTTATTTGATTGAGTTAGAAGTTATGTTCATGCCATGAGTCGACTTGGAGTCTCTCGGGGTTCCTTGTCCCGTGTCTCGATCCGAGCCTATGTTCGGGTCATGAAAAACTTGATATCAGAGCCATAGGTTTTGAAGTGTCCCAGGGTGTCTGAAATCCAAATTAAGTAAAGTCTTTTTCATGGGTGTGAAGCATTCCACACTTATGACGAAGAGGCTATGAGATGTTTAGGAAATATTCCCTTCTTTCATGATCTATGTCATGTGGGGAAATGTCTCTCTATTCTTCTAACTTTTGTTATACACGTTTGCAGAATCATGCCTCCCCACAGAGTTAACAGTCAAAGAAATGGCAATGGAAATGGCCATGACGATGTCAATGGAGACGGGCACCAATAGGCCCCATAGCCCATAAGAACCATGCACCCGAGTCGGTTTCCCACGCAGAGTTCAGGGCATCCATCCAGATGTTAGCCCAGGCCCTGACCGCCTAGGTCAATTAGAAAGAGGTGACGCATGTCCCTCAGAACGGGTATGCGGCGGCGGCGAGGGTTAGAGACTTTTTGAGGATGAACCCTCCTGAGTTCCTTGGCTCGAAGGTGGATAAGGATACATATGAATTCATTGAGGAGATTCTGAAGATCACCCAAATTATGGGGGTGACTAGAGAGGAGTGTGCCGATTTGGCCTCATATCAGTTGAAGGGGGTCACACACATTTGGTCCAAATAGTGGAAGGACAGTAGGGCAGTTGGAGCAGGCAATGTCAGTGGGATGAGTTTCATGCTGCTTTTCTAGACCACTTCTTCCCTCGGGAGATGAGGGAGCTAAAAGCGGTCAAGATTGTAAATCTTAAGCAAGAAAAGATGACGGTTCAGGAGTATGCCTTGGATTTCACACGTCTATCCAGGTATGCACCTGAGTTGGTGGAAGATCAGGGGGCCCGTGTGAGCAAGTTCGTACACGGGATAGCAAAATTCTTAGTCAGGCATTGCCGGACTGTGATTCTTCTCTAGGATATTGACTTTGCTCGGATAGTCCTATATGACCATCAGATGGAGGCGGTATAGATGAGTGAGTGGGAGAGAGAGGCCAAGAGGTCCAGGACTGATAGCATCAAATTTTCCCAGCCAAGGCCTAGTAGGCATTGTCAGCAGTCCCACTAGAGATCTTTATCCACATCACCATCATTAGCTAGTGTTCCATCCTAACCCAGACGTGATCAGGGTAGGGCGTCAGGCTCGAGGGCCAGGGGAGCATTTCAGGAGATCGCACTTTTCTAGGCTGTACAAAGTTCGGCAAGAACCACCCATAGAGGTGTTTAGTTAGTTCAAATGCTTGTTTCGGGTGTGGAAAACCCGAACACAGGCTTAGAGATTTCCTTTCAACTAGATCAGGCGATGGTGGAGCCCGTATCCCAGCCGCTAGTTCAGCAGCTCCGGTGGCACGTCCCTTTCAACATGGTGCTTCTACTACTATAGGTGGCGGACAGCGCCAAAAAATATTTTATGCCTTAGCATCCTGCCAGGAGTAGGAGGTTTCCCCGTATATAGTCACTGGTATGTTACGAGTATTCCATCTTGATGTTTATGCATTGTTAATTCCATGGGCTACTTTATCTTTTGTGACGCCCTATGTGGCTAGTAGTTTCGGAGTTAGTCCCAAAATCTTGTCAAAACCCTTTTTGGTCTCTACTCCAATGGGTGATTCAGTTGTAGCTAGACGGGTGTATAGAAATTGTCCGGTCACAATCCTTTAGAAAGTTACCTCGGCGGATTTAGTAGAGTTAGCCATGACTGATTTTGATGTTATTCTCAGCATGGATTGGTTGTTTGCATGTTATGCCTCAGTTAATTGTAGGACCCGGGCAGTAGAGTTTAGATTTCTGGGTGAGCCAGTTCTAGAGTGGAAGGATAGTTCAGTTGTGTGTGTAGGTCGTTTCATTCCCTACCTTAAGGCCAGAAAGATGATCTCTAAGGATTGTGTGTACCATCTAGTTAGGGTTAAGGATGCTACATCTGATACCCCAACTATCCAGTCAGTTCCAGTAGTATGTGAGTATCCAGAAGTGTTCCCAGATGATCTACCGGGAATTCCTCCACGGTGAGAGATCTGTTTTGGTATTGACCTTCTTCTTGATACGCAACCTATATCTATTCCTCTTTATATAATGGCCCCAGCCGAGTTGAAGGAGCAGCTGAAAGACTTTTAAAGGGTTCATAAGACCGAGCAAATCCCCGTGGGGTGCACCAGTTCTCTTTGTCCGAAAGAAAGATGGTTCTCTTCATATGTGTATTGATTATCGGCAATTGAAAAAAGTCACCATCATGAATAGGTATCCTTTTCCCAAGATTGATGATTCATTTGACCAGCTTTAAGGTACCTAGTGATTTTCGAAGATAGAGCTTAGATATGGATACCATCGGCTTGGGATTGGGAGAGTGATATCCCAAAGACAGCTTTCAGGATGCGGTATAGTCATTACGAGTTTCTAGTTATGTATTTTGGACAAACGAATGCTCCTGCATCTTTTATGGATTTGATGAACAGGTTGTTCAAGCCATATTTAGATATATTCATGATCGTGCTTATTGATGACATCCTGATATAATCTCGGAGTGAAGAGGAGCATGCCGCTCATTTGAGGGTGGTGGTACAGACTCTCAAGGATCGTCAATTATATGCTAAATTCAGCAAGTGCGAGTTTTGGTTGAACTTAGTGTCATTTTTAGGCCATGTGGTGTCATTTGAGGGTATAAAGGTGGACTCTCAAAAGATAGAAGTAGTGAAGAATTGGCCTAAACCGGTGAATCCTTGAGATATCAGGAGTTTCATGGGCGAAGCTGGCTATTATGGGAGATTTGTTGAGGTATTTTCATCTATTGTAGTGCCAATGACCAAATTTACCCAAAATAAAGTGAAGTTCCAATGGCAGAGGCTTTCCAGAAGATTTTCCAAGAGTTGAAGACTCGACTCACCTCAGCACCAGTGTTAACCCTACCTGATGGTACCAATGGCTTTATGGTGTATTGCGATTCTTCTAGGATCATCCTTGGTTGTTTATTTATGAAGCATGCTAAAGTTAGAGCATATGCTTCCAGGCAGATGAAGGTTCATGAAAAGAATTACCCGACCCATGACCTTGAATTGGCAGTGGTGGTATTTGCCTTGAAGATTTGGAGGCACTATTTGTACGAGGTCCATATGGATGTGTTTACGGACCACAAAAGCCTACAATATGTGTTTTCTTAGAAGGACAAAAATCTATTCTAAAGGAGGTGGTTGGAGCTACTCAAGGATTATGATATGAGTGTCCTTTACCATCCGGGTAAGGCTAATGTAGTAGCAGACGCACTTAGTAGGCTCTCTATGGAGAGAGTGTCCCATGTAGAAGAGGGAGGAAGGAGTTGGTGAAGGATGTGCATCATCTTGCATGGTTGGGAGTTCGTTTGGTTGACTCGACCGATGGTGGAGTTATTATCCAGAACGGATCAAAATGGTCCTTGGTGACTGATGTAAAAGTTAGACAGGACGAGGACCCTATTTTGGGAAAATTGAAAGAAGCCATTCAAAATCAGAAGGTAGAGGTCTTCTCCAAAGGGGGAGATAGTGTACTTTAATATCAGGGTCATCTGTGTATTTCAGATGTTGGTGATTTGACAAATCATATGTTGCACGAGGCCCACGGTTCTAGGCATTCGATACATCCAGGTGTCACCAAGATGTACCGTGACCTATGAGAAGTCTATTGGTGAAATGGCATGAAGAACGACATAGCAGAATTTATGGCTGAGTGTCCCAATTGTCAATAGGTGAAGGTTAAGAATCAAAGACTGGGAGGTGCGCTTCAAGATATCAGTATTCGTACTTGAAAGTGGGAGGAGATCAATATAGACTTCATCACAGGGTTACCTCACACTCGTTGATAGTATGACTCCATTTGGGTGGTCGTGGACAGGTTGATCAAAGTTGCTCATTTTCTACCGGTCAAAACTACTAATTCAGCAGAGGATTATGCCAAACTATACATTCAATATCTAATTCGGTTGCATGGAGTTCCCTTGTCCATCATATCAGACAGAGGTACTCAGTTTACCTCCCAATTTTGGAGGTCGTTTCAATAAGGACTTGGCACTCAAGTCAAGCTTAGCACAGCGTTTCACCCGCAAACCGATGGTCAGGCGGAGTGGACTATTCATACTCTCGAGGACATGTTGAGAGCATGTCTAATTGGCTTTAAGGTTAGTTGGGATGATCATTTTCCTCTCATTGAGTTTGCGTATAACAACAGCTATCATTCCAGCATTCAAATGGCTCGATTTGAGGCTCTCTGTGTGCATAGATGTAGATCGCCTATTGGTTGGTTTGAAGTCGATGAAGCTACTATGATAGGACCAAATTCGTTCCATGAGGCCATGGAGAAAGTTCAGCTCATTCTGGACAGGTTAAAAATAGCTTAGAGTCACCAAAAGTCCTATGCGGATGTGAGGAGTAGAGAACTTGAGTTTGAAGATGGTGATTGGGTGTTTCTAAAGGTGTCTCCCATGAAGGGAGTGATGAGGTTCGGAAAGGAAGGAAAGCTTAGTCCCCGTTATGTTGGCCCATACCGGATTGTGAAACAGGTTGGCAAGGTAGCATATGAGTTGGAGTTTCCCTCAGAATTAGCTTCAGTCCATCCAATTTTCTATGTATCGCTCTTAAAGAAGTGTTTGGGAGATCCAGCTCTAGTTGTTCTGGTGGAGAGTATAGGTGTGAAGGATATTCTTAGTTATGACGAGGTTCCGGTAAAAATGTTGAATCGTCAGGTTCGGAAGTCAAGAAACAAGGAAGTAGCTTTAGTCAAGGATTTATGAAGGAATCAACATGTTGAGGGAGCTATGTGGGAAGCCAAAGCAGATATGGTGGCTAGATACCCACATCTATTCCCTTCCGGCTCAATTCCAGCTTGAGGTATCAGTTTTTTTCTAAAACTCTATTTAGTTTCATGTTCAGTTCATGTGCCCCAGTTTCTTTCATGTCAAAGTATATATGTATGATTTATGAATTCAGTTCAGTCATGTAGTTCAGTTTGGAGGTAGTCCATCCGTTAGTTTTCAGCTTATATGATCAGTATTTGAACGTGATTACTGCATTTCTCTGCTTTTCTGTATGTTTTCCAACATTCGAGGATGAATGTTCCCAAGGGGGAGATATCGTAATGCCCTGGAAACCCTAAGACCAGACCTAGGAGTTGAAATGGAGAAAACAAGATTTTCTACACCAGGTCACAGAATGAGTCATCTTGTGACCCATCAGGATGACCACGAGTTGTTAAGTGACTCGTGGTGAGGAGTTTTGACTTGTTTGGAAATTTTCAAGTTGGGGTGACCAAGGGTGTGACCACAGGTCATGGTTAGCCCCACGAGCCGTTAGGTCACCCGTGGTCAAGGGCGGTTGAAGGATGAAGGAAGAAATATACCAAATATGCAAGGTAAGTAAAACCGCTAAGTAAGTAAAATCAGAAATCATGCATATCATAAAACATTTCATCATAAGATTCTGAGAGTAGGGATTGCATGCTATTATCTGAAAACATGATTTAAACATAACTGAATATCATAACTAAACTGACCAACCCAAAGCTGAAACTGATTATTCATAAGTAAAACTGAATATTGGGTCAAACCTGCTAGAAACATAATATCATGACTGATGAACATGCATAACTGAAATCATGAGAAACAATGGGAGACTCGTCATGTAACCGAAATTACCACGATAGAGCTTACATGGTCCCGACTATTACACTCAAGTGGGAAGATCCGTCCAAAGCCTTGTCAGGGCTAAGGATGCTACCATGATATCGATATCAAGCTTAAGGCCTCTTGGGGCAGGGGAAGCTCAAAAGGGAGGTCCCAAATAATCTTGACATACCTACGTTGGCACGTAGTTCTGAGGCACAGGGTTGACTGAACCCTTAGCCTACTCGGTGCTAGACACTACTCCAAAAAACATGCATATGCTCTCCATCATTTTTCAATGAAGCTGAACCAACGTCTTGCAATGAAGCTGAATTATAATAATACATGCATAATCTGAAAACATAACATGAGGAGCCTTGGCTCAAACCATACCACAAGCTGAAAAGTGGGAGTCTAGACTCCAAAAATCTATGTGGTAAGCTAATAACATGAAATTGAGATAAATCATGAAACATACTTGATCATATGGGTTTGCCCAAACTTTAACATACTTGAAATAGACTTTGATAGTCAAAAACACGAATATAGACATGGATAATTTGAAATCATACTTGCATCATAGACATCTCATCATACTGAGAAACATAGATCATAATCTCATCTTTTCATGAACTTTCATAATTGGGCATTATAATTGTAAGACTTTAAAAACATGAATTGTAATTGAAAACATTATAAAACATGCCCATGAATCATAATTCAACATCAGAAACATGAATAGAGTATACCCATGATAGATACTTAGAGAATTCACAAGTTGGGATAGAACCCCATGGATTCATCAACTTAGAATTTACATGAATTTGAGAAGA
This sequence comes from Datura stramonium, assembly GCA_018107945.1. NCBI lineage: Eukaryota > Viridiplantae > Streptophyta > Magnoliopsida > Solanales > Solanaceae > Datura > Datura stramonium. The sequence goes on along the minus strand of JACEIK010015570.1, from coordinate 7,801 downwards.
GATTGGTGATAACGTCCAAACTACCCTCTTCTTTTTACGAAGGAGCGTAAATGGTCGTTGTATCACAATAAATATCCCAAAAGATGTCGGGGTTGAATCCCACAAAAAATTAAGTTGATAATTCAAGAGTTATAAACCAATTCAAACTAGAACGCATAATTGTTCAACATTTGAAAAGTAAAAGTGGGGGAAAATTAAGGGAAAATAACTATCTAATTCTAAACTAAGACTAATTGGAGGGAATTCCAATTGAAGCAATCACAACTAAGAGGCTAGGGGCATTCTATAGATGAGATCACAACTAAATAAGGAATTTATTTAATGCATTAGACTCAAAATTATCATAGAGTGGATAATTCACATTCTCTTGTTTTTCAACCATAAGAATGTTTATGTCTTGGGTTCTTTCAAATCCCAAATCCAATTCAAGTTACTAACCACACAAGCTTGAGGAAGGACTAACTATTTCTAGCCTTGACCTTTAATAGAGTGAAAAATGTGGGTTTTAACTATCTCTAGCTTAATCCCACACACAAACACTCCAATTTCTCACTATTATCTCCTCACCCAGTTCTCACCTTTCTCTCTCAAGCAAAAGCAAGAAAATTAAAGCACAATTCATGTTTGCAAACCATCAATTTTAGCAATTATAACTTTGGAGAAAATAATAGATCTATAATTTCAATAAGAATCCAAAAGTACTTTATCAAAACCCAATAAAATTAATAAGCCCACCATGAATATACCTCTAACTAGCAAATTAGTCAAGCATATTAAAGATAGAGAGAAGATACCAAGAGGATTCCCATCATTAGCTTCACAAGTTTGCTTCACAAGTTCTTACAACAATGTGGGAATTCCCCCAAAATGAGTTAAATAAAAAGAAGAATAAAAGTACTATCTAACTCTACAATTCTATGGTGAAAAGATGTGTGAGAGATGAATGAATGGATGGTGAATTGGTTCCATGAATTGGTTGGTGTATAATGAAAGCTATGTAAATATCTGTACTTTCTTATGTACAACTTTCCCCAAATGCCCTTGAGGCTTTTAGATGCTTTGGAGACCTTTTTAGACCTTTTTACCCTTTATTAGATGGCCTCTCCTATGAAGAACCGGCATTTAGCCGGTGCCAATCTGCGGAGCACAAAACCATAACCGGTGGAAAATAGTGGCCTAGCAGGGAGAACCTGCGGTTCAATTGGCGTTAAGTCACTGCCAAACCGCCAACTGCCAGTTGGTTAGCCGTTCTAGGCAGTGACCTCAGCGTTTCACCCACATTTTCCCTTCCGGATCTGTGTTTAGTCGATTCAAAGAATATCCTTACACCTCTTTTTGAGCTCAAATCTTCCATTATCTTTGGCCCCTCTACTTCATATGCTAACTCATCAAATTTCATCTCAAACTCCATATGTTTTGTCGATTTCATGCTTTATCTACTCATGTGAAGTACCTACAAAGAATTCAAGAGAAAGGGCATAAAATCCAAATAAATGACTCAACTAGGAAAAAACTCATGCTTAGGAACCTAATGAGTTGGTAAAATTCCAACTCATCAATTGGGCATGGGAGTGGATGGATACACCCATTCATAACCCTACATACCAGGGTACTTCTGATTTCTCAACCTTATTGAATGACCAAAGGAAATTGAAGGAGAATTGATGAACTTCTAAGCTTGATCACCCTTAGAAACTTTTGTCTTGCATGCATGGAGAAAGGACAGGTTTAGAATGATCTAAACCCTCTTAAAACACACTTATCTGAGCTTAAAATGACGTGGTTTAGGTCTTAGGAGCTTAGAAATTACAGAAAAGCCCTTACTACTTTCGCAGGAAAAATCACACTATCAGTCCCAAAGAGGGACTGGACGACTCATTGCTTGAGGGACGACTCATGGCCTGCTTCTCCTTACTAACACTGGGAACTATAATCCTATCAGTCACCACTAGGGATACCACGACTCGTGGTGCACCTAACGACTTATGATGACGAATCATGATGAACACTGCCAATCAACCTATCCTTCATGCCGACTCCTTGACGGCGACCAACCTAACGACTCGTGGTCCTAACCATGGGTCGTGGCTTCACCCGTGGTCTACCCCCAGACCAAAAATCCAACCAAACTTTCCCTCCACTCCACGAGTCACCTAACGACTCATGGTGTACGTTATGTGTCACTAGATGACTCGTCCGGTGACCTGGTGCAGAAATTCCTATTTTCTCCGTTTTAACCCTCGAGTCTGATCTTAGGGATTTCGGGAGATTATACCTCACCTCAAATGCATCAAACCACCCAATTGGATACCTGCACTTTCTCCAAGGCTTCAAAAGTTGACAAATCGATACTTGAGTGGTAGCTATTGTTATAGGTGAATTTCCAAGGGTAAGAATTTGTCCCAGTGACCCCCGCAGTCTATCACACACCTCCAGAGCATGTCCTCCAAAACTTGAATAGTTCATTCCGATTTTCTGTTTGTTTGAGGATGAAAGGTTGTGCTTAAGCCCAACCTTGTACTCATCTCGTCCAGCAAGGTCCTCCGAAAATGGGAGGTAAGCTGAGTTTCCCTGTCCGATACAATTGAAACAGGCACCCCATGTAACCGAATAACCTCCTTCACATATATCTTGTCTAGTTTCTCCACGTTGTAAGTCATCTGGACCGGCAAGAAATGAGCAAACTTAGTCAACCTGTCCACTATGACCAAATTGAGTCAAACTTCCCTTAAGTCTTAGAAATACCAACCACAAAGTCCATAGCTATCCTCTCCAATTTCCACTCGGGGATAGGCATTCTCTGAAGCACTCCTCCAGACTTTTGGTGCTTGTACTTCACCTGTTGACAATTTAAACACTGAGCCACGTGTCCACAATGTCTCACTTCATCCTACCCCACCAATAATGTTGTTTTAGATCGTGGTACATCTTCGTGACTCCGGGGTGAATGGAGTACCTCAAGTTGTGAGCTTCTTCCAAGAGAGTTTTAATTAGTTCACCAACTTGGGGAACACACACACACCCCTTTATTCTCAAGACACCTTCATCATCTAACACTGCTTCCTTGGCCTCTCCCCGTAGGAATTTATCTCTGATCTTACCCAACTTTTCATCTCCAAACTGTCTGGTTTTGATTTCCTCTAACAGTGAGGATTTAGCCTCTAGGTTGGCTAACACTCCACCATTTTTGGTCAACAAAAAACTCAATAAGATATTTTCCAAGGTCTGGACTTCCCTAGCCATTGGTCGTTGGGTATCCTCCAAGCAAGCCAGACTTCCCATGCTCATCGTCTTCCTGCTCAATGCATCTGCCACCACATTGGTCTTTCCTAGGTTGAACAAGATGGTGATTTTGTAGTCCTTAAGCAGCTCCATCCATCTCCTCTGCCTCAAATTGAGATCTTTCTAGGAGAATACATACTGTAAGCTGCGATGATCCGTAAACACCTCATATTGAGCTCCATATATATAGTGTCTCCAAATTATTAGTGCAAACACCACCGCTGCTAACTCCAAGTCGTGCGCGGGGTAGTTCTTTTCATGCACCTTCAGTTGTCTCGAGGCATATGAAATCACCTATCCTTTCTATATCAACACAGCACGCAACCCAGACCGTGAGACATCCCAATACACAACAAAATCTTTACCTTCCACGGGTTACACCAAAATAAGTGTTGTGGTTAACAGAGTCTTGAGTTTCTAAAAGTTCGCTTCACATTCCTCTGACCACTGGAAGAGCACATCCTTTTTGTGTCAACTTGGTCAATGCCAAGCTGTGGAGGTGAATCCCTTCACAAACTGACGGTAGTAACTGGCCATCCCCACGAAACTCTGGATTTCTGTCACATTAGTTGGCCTTGCGCAGTTTCTACCACCTCCATCTTCTGTGGATCAACTCAGATTCCCTCTTTGGAAACCACATGCCCCAAAAAGACCATTGATTCCAACCAAAACTCGCACTTGCTAAATTTGGCATACTGCTTCTCCTTCAGCAATCCCATCACAATCCTTAAATGATTTTCGGGCTCCCACTTAGTATTAGAATACACCAAGATATCATCAATAAACACAATAACAAAGGTATTCAGGTAGGGTTTGAAAATACCGTTCATTAGGGTTATGTCCCAAAAACCCTAAGACCAGATCCGGGAGTTGAAACGGAAAAAATATGATTTTCTACACCAGGTCATAGAACAAGTCATCCTGTGACCCGTCGAGATGACCACGAATCATTAAGTGACTTGCGGTGAGGATTTTTGACTTCTTTGTAAATTTTCAAGTTGGGGTGACCACGGGTGTGACCACGAGTCGTGGTCAGCCCCACAAGCCATTAGGTCACCCGTGGTCAAGGGAAGTCGAAGGATGAAGGAAGGGTCAATAGTGTACCTCACGACTGGACACCACGAGTCGTGGTCAATGCCACGATTCGTTAGGTGAGTCGTGGTCAGCAGTTGGTTAAGGATTAAATGTTTTTAGCAGTGAAAGTAACGAAAGGTGACCACAAGTCGTGGTTAACAGTGATGAATCTTTAGGTCCCTCGTGGGGACCCTTTGAGGAAAAATGGGCAGTATACTTGACAGCAGGAAACCACGAGTTGTGTTCATTGGTAACGACTCATCCAGTCCGTCATTGGGACTGGCAGTCTGTTTTTCTCTGCGAGTTTAGTAAGGGCTTTCCCGTAATTCTTATGATCCTAAGGCATAAACTATGTCATTTTAAGCTATGAATAGTGAGTCTTAAGAGGGGTAAGTTCATTCTAAGCTATTCCTATTCAAGCATGCAAGTTAGAAGTCAAGAGAGGTGGTCAAGCTTAATTTCTTCCAAGTTCTTCTCAATTCTTCCTTGGGCAATTCGAGAAGTTGTAGAATCAGATTCTCTCAGGTATATAGGGTTATGAATGGGTGAATATTTTCACACTCATGCTCAATCCATCTCTAATTCATGAAAATCTATATGTTGATCCTATGGGGTTTTACCCAATGTGAATTCCTTAAGTTTCTACCATGGGTATAATCTAAGCATGTTTCTATCATTCAATTATGATTCATGGGAAAGTTTTACAATGTTTTTTATTATAAATCATGTTTTCAAGTTTTATAAATTATGATGTCCATCCATGAAAAATTCATGAAACTTGAGATCTATGATATATGTTCAAGTATGATGAGATATTTACGATGAAAAGCATGTTTTCAAGTTACCCATGCCTATGATCATGTTTTCAAGTGAATTAAGTATTTTCAAGCATGTTTAAGTATTGGGAAAGCCCATATGTTCAAATATGATTTATGATTTCATGTAAACTAGCTTACCACATGGTTTTGGAGTCTAGACTCCCAATTTTATTCAGCTTGTGGTATGATTTGAGCTAAGGCTCCTCATCTTATGATTTCCAATTATGCATGTATATTGTTATTCAGCTTTGTCACTAGATGATGGTCAGCTTCATTGAAAATAATGGAGAGCATATGCATGTTTTTGAGAGTACTGTCTAGTATTGAGTAGGCTAAGGGTCAGTCAACCCGACGCCTCAGAGCTACGCGCCAACGTAGGTTTACTTTTATACTTTGGGACCTCCTTTGGATGTTTCCCCTGCCCCAAGGGGCATTGAGCTTGATATTGATATCATGGAATCATCCTTAGCCCTGGCAAGGCTTTGGACGGCTTTATCCACTTGACTGTGATAGTCTGGACCATGTAAGCTTTATCGTGGTAATGTCGGCTATATGACAAGTCTCCCATCGTTCCTCATGATTTTAGTTATGCATGTTATTCATTCATGATATATATGTATATATATATGTGTGTGTGTGTGTGTGTGTGTGTGTGTGTGTGTTCTAAAGCGGGTTTGACCTAATGTTCAATTTTATGATTATCAGATTTCATCTTTGGGTCATTCGATTTAGTTATGTTCAGATCATGATTTCAAAAAATAGCATGCAAGCCCTACTCTCAAATTCTTATCTTGATTATGTTTTATATTATGTATGTTTTAATGATTTTACTTACTTAAGAGGTTTTACTTACCTTGCATACTCGGTACATTCCACGTACTGACTGCATGCTCTATGTTGTATCATTTTATGATACAGGCTCCGATCTTCAGACTCAACCACGTCAGTAGCTAGTTTTGGAGTAGAATCCAGTCTCTATTGGTGAGTCCTCATCTATCGAGGGCCCCTTTCTATTTAGTTATGTTTTCATATTTTTAGTTTTAGACTTAGAGAGTTAGTTGAGGTCTTGTCCCATCAACTCATCAGACGTAGAGGCTTTTCAGATATAGATTGTATTCAGCTTTAGACTCGCGTTGTAAGTTTTGATGTTATGTTATGTTATGTTTAGACTTCCATTATGTTTATTATGATTGATTTTCCATTTTAATGATTGATTTAGATGTATGTTCATGTCATGGGTCGGCTTGGGGTCTCTCAAGGCTTCTATGTCCCGTGTCTCGATTCGGGCCCATGCTCGGGTCGTGACAATCAGGCTCATGAACACAGCTAGAGCATTAGTTAGTCCGAACAACATGACCAGAAACTCGTAATGCCCATACCTGGTCCAGAAGGCTGTCTTGGGAATATCTTCAGCCCGAATTTTCAATTGGTGATAACCTAACCTCAAATCAATCTTTGAAAATACAGTCGCTCCCTATAACTGGTCAAACATATCATCTATTCGAGGAAGAGGATACTTATTCCGAATAGTTACCTTGTTCAACTGGTGGTAGTTGATGCACATCTGCATACTACATTCCTTCTTCTTTACAAATAGAACCGGGGCACCCCACGGCGATACACTCAGTCTAATGAATCCTTTACTGAGAAACTCATGCAACTACTCCTTGAGTTATCTCAACTCAGCAGGTGTCATTCAGTATGGAGGAATAGAAATGGGTCGAGTTCCTGGTTCCAAGTCTATACAAAAATCTATGTCCCGGTCCAGCAGCATGCCAGGTAAATCTACAGGGAACACCTCTAAGAATTCACGAACAACTGGGATCGACTCTATGGAAGGACCATCTGAACTAGTATCCCTAACATGCACCAAATACATTGAACAACCCTGCTTTATCAACTCACGGGCACGAATATAAGAAATAAGTTTCTTAGGAGCGGGGCTACAATTCCCTTTCAACTCCAACCTAGATGACTCTGACCCAATATAGTGACTGTCTTAACATAGCAATCTAGAATGGTATGGTAAGGGGACAACCAACTCATTCCCAAAATTATATCAAAATCAACCTTGACTAAGATCACTAGGTCCGCCAGACTGTTAAATCCCATGAATTCAACAATGCAATCACGAACAACCCTATCCACTAACAAAGAATCCCCAACAGGAGTAGACACACGGATAGGAGTATTAAGCACATCATACACAAGATTCAGACCCAAAGAAAAATAAGTAGACATGATCACGGGAAAAAATATAGGTCCCGTGATACACTTTACAACTTAAATGAGTCGTGTTTTCTAAGCTATTTGATACATTTTCATGTGATTTCGTATAACTGTATCCTGTATTGCTGAATAGAGCACAGCACCCACCCTGCATAGATTAGGCATACAGGCATTCCAGCCCGTTTTAGTGGAGGGGCGCGCTATTTGTTTACATCCATTAGTTTGCAAGGGATTCAATACCGATTTTGATGGAGATCAAATGGCTGTTCATGTACCTTTATCCTTGGAGGCTCAAGTGGAGGCCCGTTTACTTATGTTTTCTCATATGAATCTTTTGTCTCCGGCTATTGGGGATCCCATTTCCGTACCAACGCAAGATATGCTTATTGGACTCTATG